>CABHPR010139612.1:14386-40685 GCA_902168415.1 Peromyscus melanophrys
CACACACACACACACACACACACACACACACACACACACACACACACCATGCCCCCCCAAAAAAAGAGAGAGAAAAAAACTCATCAAAGAAGAAAGTAAAGGATGTGATGCCTCCCAGGCTTCTGGTTCTGACTCTTGAGGAATCCCTGCTGTGGAAGATCCGGGACCCTTTCTCCCCTCAAGAAAGTCTTCTAACTTAGTCCCCAAGATCCTCCCTTGCCTACCACTGGTTTTTTGTTTTGTTTTGTTTTCTTGGGCTAATGAGGAAGTTCTGAGGCAAAGTCTTTCAATCTTTCCAAGGACCAGGAGTGTTTTCTTCTCCTTAGAGCTGTGACTAATCCTCTATAAGCTAGGTGAGTCTCTTATTTATCAGCAATAATACTTTCTCTATTATGTGCTAGATGCAATGTACAACAGAGCCTGGCTGGACACAGCTATAAAGGAGACAAGGGAGTTTGTGGTTTAATGAAGGATTTCAACCTTCACTTTAGAGAATACTGGCTTGTCTAGATCTGTAGCCCCACCTGTGTGGAACTGACTGTGTGTTGGAAGGTTTTGTCAAAGCTGTCATGGGTTACTAACAGCTTCTAAATCAGGAAGGGATGGAAGAAAATCTGGCTTTGTTAGTTTGATTTTCTTAAAGTAACTTTTCAGAAAGTGGAGCTTGGCCCAGGCTGAATGTCCTCTTTTCCTACAGAGGATGGGGTGAGCCCTACTCTGAATTCCTTCTTTGCCCTTGACTAAATCTAAGAAGAACTGAAAAATGCAAGAACAAATCTCAGTTGTGTTCTTCCTAGGAGAGAAAACAAGCAAAGGTACTTGGCACGAGAAGGCCATGCCTTCTCCCAAGACCAATATTTCATAGCACCACTCCAGCGAACAATTTGCTTAAGAAAGGTCTTGCTTGTTGCCTACTCAGACACCTAGGTTCTGGAATTGCTAGTAGATGTTTAATATTACATATGGTTATTATATTATATTGGTAATTAGAAAATCATGGGCTTGGGAATCCCACAATCCTCTCTGGTGATAGCATTTACTCTGTCTTCCTAAGATTAGAATAAGTAGAAGTCCCAGGGTAGTATGTAAGTATAATACAGCACCTAGGATAGTGCTAGCCCATTACATGTGTCGATAAATGTTAATGCCTCCCTTCCTCTTAACTAGAGTGCAGTGCAGTTAGAGTTAAGATACAACACACCTGAACTAGTGATGAATTCTAGTGATCATAGAAGAGACCAAGACAAACAAAGGGTAGATGTGCTGCATACAGCCATGTCTTATTGACTTAAATGCGTGGATTATCTATCATTGGCTATTATTGAGCAGACAGTCAATGAAAAATACAATGATGGAGGTGAGAGTATAGGGCAGTCAGGGTCGGATGGCAGTAGGAATGTAAGAGATTAATACACCTGGGCACCATGGCACATGTCCACAACACTTAGAAGGCTGAAGCTAGAGGACTGCCATGTGTTAGAAGCTACTCTAGACCACATTGCAATTTCTAAGCCAGTCTGGTCTATACAGTGAGGCCCTGCCTAAGAAATATATAAACAAAAAAGATCTTAACACAAAACACAGGGTCCCTTTGAGTTCAGAAAGTAAGAAAAGACATGCAAATAACTTGTTGTTGCTTGTGTATATGCTTAAGGTAGAGGGCACAGTGAATCCTATAAAGAAAACCATACTTTATCAGGTAGCAGCCTACCAAGCTCCCCTGTGCCTTTTGATATCTCCTGAGATTCTGGGTTGTCTGTGTTTGAATCCTGGCTCTAATCAGCAGCGTCATCTTGAGTGGTACTTCTCTTCAAGGTGTCTGCCTACATGAAAAAAAAAAGGAATAATCATCTCTTGCTTCAAAAAAAATTTAAATTATGTATATGGAAGATCCTAATTCAGCCAGTGATTGGAGTTGCCAAATTCCTCATCACTCACTATTCCAAGGAAACAGAAAATCACAATTAGGGGATGGGATATATGCAAATTCCAGGTCCATTTTACTCTTGGCTATCAAGTTCAGTTAAAAAACAAAACCTTAAGGGAAGAGACTACATGCTAATGAGCAGTGAACAGTAAGAACTGTTTCTTCATTTTGATCATCCATGCTATTGTATGAGTCAGCGCTTGGCTTGGCCACATGTCCTAGTGAGGTTAAGCAGGCTTGGTTTCTCTTCCTTCTTAGATGGATAAATAAAGCAGCTTCTTTTCTATTTAATTCCAGTGACAAAATGTTCCCGGCTTTTGGGTTTGGTGCCAGGATACCCCCAGAGTACACGGTGAGTGAGCGGAGGTAGGATCTTGTACCGCGCTGTAGCATTTCTTCTCGGCAATCTTGCTCATGCTTGCTGTGTAACTATGGTGGCCCAAGAGTGCAGGATGCTTGTTAGAGCCTGCCTTTGGCAAAAACAAATGACCGAAAAAACAAGTGCTTGGTGTTCTGGGTATGTATTTAAGGGTCTTTGGTTTAACTCACTGTCAATACAGTCAGAGACTGAGAATACAGCCCAAACCATTGCATTCCAGGGGTTCAAACTGTCCTTCCAGATCTCCCTAAGGATTGCCAATGCCAGTGTGTTTAGTATATAACTTGGGTAGACAAAGGAAGATCTTTCAAGCTAAAGAAAAACTTGAGATAAATAAACCAAGTAGGGCAGCTGGCAGTCAGCCAACTTGCCTGGAATCTGCAGAGGATAAAGGGACGGTGGGTACACACCAGCTGTTTCACCTGTGACCTCCCACTCAGAAAGGAGGTATCTGTCTTTTAATGAGGTGACCTATTTTTCAGTACTCAAGAGACTCGATGGTCAGAAATACCTTTGAAATGGAATTTTCCATGAAATTCCAAGTGATTTAATAAGACTGTCCAGATGCCAGAATATCCTCTTTCTTTTATCAGATTTTAGGGGAAGAAGAGAGCAATCCGTGTATCATCTAGCCTTATGCTTAGGCACTGCCAGGCAGGGGAGTTGGTGATGGAAGGTTACAGGCTATCACTTTATTCATTTTTTTTAGCAGTAGAAGGCATTCTGTTCCACCTGTGTGTACATGAAGATCCCCCTGCACTGTAATTCTGTGTGTCAGAACAATCCTTAAATGTCAACAGCTTAGCCAGTGCTTCTATGAGTGATGCCATGTCTATCAGTCAGCTTCAGTTAATTGAGTTCTTATTTTTTTAAGTAAGTGGATACAAGTAAAAGCTCATTCAACTTTAACCCTTCAGTCTGTGGCCAGCTGAATCTAGAAATGATCTGTAGTTACCTTTTTCTGAAGCCTTTTTTTTTCTTTCTCTCTTTTTTATATGCTTTACTTTTCCCTCCTGCTAGAATTTATCTGATTCTAGAAAATCTTCCTGTCACCTCAGCTCCACAGGGAGCTGAGAATTCACCCTCCACCTCAGATTGATTGTATAATGCCTCAAAATTGTACCTGCTGCTTAACTCACAATAAATGTAATGCCATTTGTTTGCAAACCCTAAGCCCCCACCCCCACCCCCGTGCCTCCTTACTGGATTCAAGTTGTAATTCCCCTTTCTTCCTCTTTTAACATTTTAATCGGTGTCTAGGTCTCTCATGACTTTGCAATCAACTTTAATGAGGACAACCCAGAGTGTGCAGGTAAGTCATAACAGGGAAGAAAGCCAGCGTCTCAGAGCCTGACCCTGTGCACCTTTCCAGGTTTGATTTCTCTCTACTAGGGCAGCAGAACAGGTGTGAGTGTCTGCAGCACAGAAACGGGCCCTGGGACTCCAAAGAAGCCACACTGCTCCACAGGGAATGGAGGGCTACATTATAGAATGGGACAATGCACCCTGGAAGACACAGAATGCAGGGAGAGCTTAAGCTTTCAGTAAAATCCTGGGTGCTTCTAGCCAAACTAAAGTTAATCAATCAACTTTAGTTAATGGATTGATTAAAAATTCCTTTTAATTTTTTAAATGCGAGAATGACCCATGATGGACCAAGATAAAATATTCTTCTTTCTGCTTCTCAACCTTTCCTGAGTTTCCTTTATGTGTAGATTTAAGGAAAGAGAGAAACCCAGAAATCACATGATATTTCCAGCACACTGACCAAGGTGATTTTGAACAAATATCTTCATGGTTTTGTGCAAGAAAGAGCTCAAAGGCTTGAAGACTTGGTCTAGCCCATGTTACTTTGTTTCCTCCTGGCCAGAAATACCTACACACGATTTCACAAGATAATGACGCTGAGAGAACAGTGATAATTATCATACATTCTGCTTTCAAATAAGTAACAAACGGCCGCGTACCTCTGAGGCTGTGAAGGCAGACATTTTTAGAGAATAAATGTCCATGTTTCTCTCCTCTTCCTTATTGAGGAAGAAGTGGACTACACCACAGTCAATTGAGATGTAGCAAAGGGTGAACGTTCTGAATTCTTTCACAGACTTGGCATTTAGTGTCCAAGACTATGATATCAGTGTCATTGGATCTGAACACAGTAACCACAAAGTCATGATCTACATTTTCCTAGTATTCCTTCCCCATCACTCAACCCCAGCTTATTATGGTTTAGGCTCCTCTAGTCTCCAGACATCCCAGCCCAGCTGAAAGCCTGAGCTTGCAGTTCAGGGAGACTCTGCCACGAAACAGTAAGGTGGTTTCCCACCAGAGGAGACTGAGGCACCTACTCTGGTGCTCATCATTTCACACACCTGAAGTTCAACTGCCTGATAATTTTGGAAAGGAAATCCAACTTCCTTATCTTAGGCAAAGGGTTGTGTGCCAAAAGAAAGATGGAGCTCCTATTCGGCATCACTTTGCTTCTGCTCCGCGCTGTGAAATGATTTGGCATCTACCTTTGGGATGACAGGCACTGGTGTTTCAGGCTGGCGAAGGTGGGTGGAGTGTTTTCAATAAGGTTGGGAACCAGTGCAAGGCAGAACAGAACTTGCTCGTCCAATGTGTCCCCAAGCTGATTTGCAGTGTATGATGACTACAGAGAGCAATTTCAGCAGTGACTTCTGTGAATCCCTACGGTCAAAATCAAGAGCAGTGTGCTGCTTTGGTACCAAGAAGGATAGAAGGATGAGCTGAAGCATGAGAAAGCAAAAGTCACACAGGCACCAACAGCATCCATGTGAATAAAATGGATTTATAATGGCAATTTATTTATAATGGTCTTCTGGGAGCCAAACTGTAGTGTGAAACGCAAAACCTATCACATTTGATACCACATGTGTGGTGCTGAGATGAAGCCACACATACACGGTCAAGAAGAATGGACAGCTGAATTAAAAAACCATCAACAATTTCCAGAATTTAAAATCCTGAATCATGACATGACACTAATGGAATTCAGGTATTTCTGGTACATGGACTGCTCTCACCCAAGGTGAGGTTGAACTGTTGACCTTGTGTACGTCCTACTTCACAAATGAGTCTGTCAGATACGCTAAGCCTATAGGCTGAAGATGATGCCCCAACACTGCGGAGAAACCTCAGGTGACTGTCCAGGCGGCTGGCTGTTTCTGTCAACTCACAATTTTTTGGAAGTTGCTTGCATGTACTTCCTGTTTTTATTTTTGTTAGCTAATATTATTTCCTTCTTGGGTCTCTGAAGGAGTTGAAGATTATTTAGTTATAGTTGAAGATTAGTTAGGATAGAAAGTGAATTAGATAGAATAGGATAGATAATAGAATTATTTTCTCTGAATTTGTTAAATACAAATAGACTAGACATTGTTTAAGTATTTATTACTTGTATATATTGTATATAGTTATTGTACTTCTGTATATAGTTTTTCTTATGTTAGTTATAAGTGTTTTCCTTTTTTCTTTTTATTAAAATAGAAAGGGGGAAATATGGTGATATTTTTCTTTTGTACCAAAATGTTATTTGTATGTTAATAAATAAAGTTGCCTGGGGGTCAGAGCTATTAGCAAGCCATAGGAAAGCAGGGCAGTGGTGGTGTACGCTTGTGATCACAGCACTTGGTAGACAAAGCTAGGTAAGTCTCTGTGTGTTCAGGGATACAGCCAGCATTGGATACACATGCCTTTAATCTCAATACCAACTATAGAACACCTGGAGGTCTATACAAACAGGCCGTGATGAGGCAGTCCTGTGGTTGGGTTTACAACCAATGAGAAGGCAGAACAGAGACTATATAAAGACTTTAACACAGGAAGTAGGTCTCCTTCGGAGAGGTAGGATCACTGCAGGAGGAAGGGTAAGGTTTTAGCTCTTAGCTCTGACCTCTTAGCTTTCTTCTTTGCATTGGTTCTGTGTTTCTTATTTATAAGACGGTTGGTTACATCTACAGTGTGGGCAGAGCTACCTCTCCCAGAAGAATCTCAGCCTTTTTCTGTTTCCTCATGCAACCTCAGGGTGAATGCCCTTCTTTAAAAGAGTGATTGACATCAGTTCTATCATAACTCCCCACCTGAGAGCATTTGGGCTGTTTGCTTGTTCACGACACACTTGGTGTGTTCTCAACGTGGCTGCAAGTTCTTTGGGGGAATACAGAAGTGAGTGAGTCATGATTCTTGCCTTCAATGAGGGTAATATCTGGAGAGATGGTCACGTGTGCACATGACAATTACAGGCAACCCAGGTAGTATTTACTCTAAAATCAGCAACATGATCAATAAATAAATACAAAATAAAAAAATAAACAGACCCTAAAGCCAACTTGCTTAGTGGTTCTTTCAATTCAAAGAGCTGATTTTATATACTAAGTCTGCAACTTATTTTTTCTGGGACCTGCAGATTTTATAACTTCTCTAAGCTTCTACTTCTCCATCTATAAAATGGGTTCAGTTTCTGCCTCCTTAAACTGTGGTGATCTAATAAAGGCTTAAGTGGGGCAAAGTTTGAGGAAACAGTTGCTTTTGACTTGGCTCTGTGATTTGATTTCAGTGGGGGAGGGGAGGCAACAATATACTGACCTAGTACTCACTTTTGCCTTAAGAACCTACATGTCTCTGTACCCTATGCCTATTATCTTGGGGTTTTGTGGGAATGGGTGCCTCTGACTCTTTTGCCTATTCCTGGGAGCCTTTTCCTCCTACTGGGTTGCCTCACCCAGCCTTGATATGAGTGTTTGTGCCTGGTTTCATTATATCCTGTGTTTGGTTGATATCCCTGGAAGCCTGTCTTTTCTAAAGGGAAACGAAGGAGGAGTGGATCTTGGGAGAGGGGACAGGGTGGGCAGAGAACTGGAAGGAGTGGAGGGAGGGGAAATTGCAGTTGGGATGTATTGTTTGAGAGAAAAACAAATAAAAAGAAAAAAAAAGAACCTATGTGTGATATGGATGAGGAATATTTGGACAAAGTTAATGTTTTATTTTTGTGAGTAGGCAAATCCATTTGAAGGGACTATGGAAGTGATGATTTCTCAAATCTCACTTTAGGAATCCAAGGAGTCGTGGAAGCCTACCAGAGCTGCCTTCCCAAGCTCCAGCTTTATGGGCCCACCAACATTGCTCCCATCATTCAGAAGGTTGCCAAGTCAGCTTCAGAGGAGACCAACACCAAGGAGGCATCGGTAAGGAGAGGGACAGGTCACCTGTACTGGGGATTTACCCTGCCTCATTCAGATATTGGTCATGACACCCATTATAGTCTGACAATCCATTCTAGTTTTCTTTTGTTTTGAAGTTGATTTAGTATTTATTTTTATTAGTTTATTATCATTTATTTTATATCTTGCCCTTCAACTGTATTTGGATTATTCAAATCTTGCTGTCATTGGATAGCTAGGTTCTGGTTGTGCCATATTGCCCTTTCTATTATTGATTATGGTCTTACACTGGTGTTTAGGCGTCTGGATTTGGGATGATTATAGGTTTAGGTATTGATTTTTGCTTTTGTCTTTGTTGAATGGGTGTTTTGTCCCTTGGTTTCTGTTTCTTCTTTGGTCTTCTGGCCTAAGTGGCCAAGGGTTCTGGTGACTGGCCAGTCTTCAGGCCCAGTAGGGTGTCTCCACTGGGGATTTAGGGGCTTTGGGTTCCTAGATTTTGCCTGGCCTCCAGTAAAGTGTTCTTCTTCAGAAGTTGTAGACCAGAATATGGAGCCCAGCAGAGGGAGTGCAGTCTAGGGTTGTTGGGCTGGCTTTAAGGAATATTAGTAGGCAGTGGATGGTGTCTTACCTGGGGTCCCGAACACCAACCTGGCCTCCAGTAAGTCCTAAGTCTTCTTCCAAAGTTATAGACCAGAATATGGAGCCAGGGGAGGGGCGTAGTCTGAGGTTGTTGGGCAGGCTTTAAGGAGTGTTAGTGGGCAGTGGGTGGTGTCTTACCTGGGGTCCCTAGGACCAGCCTGGCCTCTGGTAAAGCTATTGGGGCTGTGGGCAAGGAGGAGGGCCACAGGATGTGCCCTGGGGATCAGGGTCTGGGAGTAGGGCAGCTCAGCTGGGAGGGAGATCACTCACCTGTTCTTCCAATTAGTGTGGACTGTGCCTGGGCCAGTGGAGTCTGCTGGATCTGTGGGGAAAGGCTGACCACTAGGAGGAGGAGGAGGTGGGAGGGGTTGAGCAGCAGAGTGGGTCTTGGGGGAACAGAATCCAGGGGGTGGAGGCAGGCAGGTCAGCACTGGTGAAGATTGTGCCAGAAAAAGTGGAATTCTGCTGGAGTTCCAATTCTAATTTTTCTAAATGCCTTAACTTCCCTATCTTCAGTCTCTTCATCTGAGCAACAATGGAGTTAATTAAACCCAAATCTGCCAGGATGTGAAGCTTAGGGTTGACACAAGTGTCTGCCCCTTTGCCTGAACACAGGCGCTCAATAGTGGAAGCCACTATGTTCATTGAGTTGTGTCAGACTTACCGCCTGTTCCAGGAAAGGAAACCTAAGTCCAAAACCAAGCTTGTCCTCCAATATACCCAGACTAAAATAAATAAAGCAATAGTAGAAGGGCTGGAGAAACACGTGGTGTGAAAGAGTGCTTACTATGTAACCACAGGAAAGGGACTTTGAACCCACAGCACCTATACAAAAATCCAGGAGTGGTTGTGCATGCCTACAAACCCAGCATTGACTTGGGAGTGGAGTCATGCTGATACCTGGACTTGTCTGGCCACCTAGCCTAGCTGAAACCTTGAACTTCCAGGTCAGTGAGAGACTCTCTCTCAAGACAATATTAAGTGGAGAGTGGCAGGGGAAGATACCCAATATCCTGCTCTGACCTCCACCCACGTGTGCACATGAGTGCATGCACCCTCACATTCCAATGACACACACACACACACACACACACACACACACACACACACACCACAAAAAAAATGATGATTCAACCTCATGGTGATGAAGAACAGTAATACAAAATACTACAACAAACATTTGCTTCAATTGTTTGGTTTTTTTGTTCATTTGTTGGTTTGTTTTTTTTATTTTTTAGGAAAAATGCAAACCACAGCTACAAAGCCAAAACAAAATTGGAGCCTTTCCTTTGACGTTAGAAGTAAATTTACGTTACCTTTCTTGTGTGTTATTTAATGATGTCAGCATGTTTCTATCTAGTGTTATGATGTTTTTCAGATGGAGCAGACACTACAGCTGTCTGAAAGCTCTGTATAACTGAAGTGTGGTTTCCAGGATGCCACATTTGTGTAACGAAGATCACATCCGAGCCTTATCTTGCAATAATCCCCCTGACCTGCTCACACTGCACCTGTGTTCCCTTGTCTTAGGCTGGATTGAGGACCACATTTCTACCAAATGTCAGCCACTGTGTTTGTGCACGGGAACACATCCTCTCTCGGTTATCCAGAGACTGAACCAGATGTGATGACTCTGTTCTGCACCCTCCCTCCCTCCCTTATGTAGACACTCCTGTAGTATCTCCCATCTAATCCAAAGCTGTGCCTCCTTGGCCCTACTGTGCCCTTTAGCAACTGTCCCCAGAGTTAGAACTCTGTGCAGCAAATTCATTGAAAGCAAGCGGCTTTGCTTGTCTCCATCTCTCCTCCCTCCAGTTTCTCCCCACAAACCTGTGCGAGTTTCTTCGCCAGCATCCCTCCGAAGACTGCACTTGTCAACGTTAGACATCCCATCCTCTTGTCTCGCTGACCACTCTGTTGCTCTCTATTTCTGCTTCTTCCTCTTCCTCCTCCCCCACCCCCCTTGCCTCCTTCTTCTCCTCCTCCTCACTTCTCAGTGCTAAATCTCCTCTGTTCTCTGTCTGGGGTGATCTTGTTCATGGTCGTGGCCTCATATACCTCCTGAATGCTATGATTCTCAAATATGTATCATTAACCCAACTTGCTTCTGAACTTCAAATTCATCATTCAACTGTTTATCATTATTTTCATCTGGGTGTTGAATAGCACAAAGGCAGGGGCCAATGAGAGTCCTTGGTTGTCTCCATCAACCTAGTTTCCTCCTTCAAACTCTCTCTCTTCCCACCAGTTCCTCCCTACAAGCCTAATGGGCCTTTCTTCCCAGCATTCCTCTCTTCCCAGCCTCTACCATCATGCAACCGTTGCTTAAGCTATGACTTTGAAGTAATCTGGGTTCCGTGGCTTACCTCCTATCTTTTCTTTTCCTCATTTCCTGGTTCTGAATGACACACAGCCTTAATCAAGTTAAAACCACAATAAACATTCATTGCCTCCACATTTTCTGTGGATCAGAGATGCATGCACAGCTGGCTGTGTGACCCTGGATTAGGTCTCCCAAGGTTGCAGTTAAGATGCTGGCTAGGGATAAGGTCCTTTGAAGGGTGGCCAGGGTGATAAATCTGCTAATAAGATGTCTTGGTCACATGCCTGCCATGTAGTTGCTGGTTTCTGGTCAGGGACCTAATTTCTTCATTGCTCAGGAGAACTACTAAAGATTCCCATGGCATTGCAGCTGCCTCTACCCAAGTGATCCAAGAGAAGACAAAGAAGGAGTAACGGTAACTCAAATTACCACCAAAGTCTCGATATATTGTCTCATCATACCCTGCTGATTACATGGACCATTCCAATTCAGTGTGGGGAAAGACAACAAAAGGACATTAACTAGCAAGTGAGGCTGGTTGGGTGCCATCTTGAAATCCCACTAACACACTCCCCCATCCAACTGATCAAGTTATGACACTAGTCTATCTTCAAATTATATCCCAAGTGTTACTACTTCTTGGTACCTTTGTGGCTACTGTCTGTTCTGGGCCAACAACTTTTTTCACTTAGACCAAAGCAAATTCTAAGTGGACTCTGTATATCTTTCCTCAGTGCATCTGTGCTTCATGCAGAAAGAAGACTGATCTTTTGAAAACATAATTAAGGAGTTGGCAGCATAACTCAGTCATCAGAGTGTTTAGCTATCATGCACAGAGCCCTGGGCTCAATCCCTAGAACCACATAAAGTAGGTCTGGTAGAGAACAGCCATAACACCAGTATTCGGGGAGTGGAGACAGGACTAGAAGTTGAAGGTCATCCTCAGCTGCATAATATGTTCAAGGCCATCCTGAGATACTAAGTTCTGTCTCTCCAGCCCCCAAAATAGATTTTTTTGAAAATGAAACTAAAAACACATTGTTGCCAAAACTGGGCTAGGGGAACTGAGAAAGCCTGTCTCCTCTTCTTTGTTGATAAGAATATCAGAGCAATCTTTGGAGTTCCTGCAGCTTAATTTTAAGAGTAGATGCTTTCAATACCCCTAGGATACCAGGGCCTACAAAAGTAAAGGGCCACCTGCACAGAGACAGATGTAGACTCTGTGCTAATACAAGCCAACATGAGGTCATAGCCATCACTCACAACCCTAGGGCCAGGTGAGTCTGCTCTTAAAGAGACTGAAATAGTCAAAACACAGAACCACCACATGTAAAGAATCATCTACAAAACTAAAACAAAAACAAACAAGCAGGTAATTGATCCCTCTTGGCTGTGTGGGTGATTTGTCCTTTCTCTAGGGGTCTCTCCTGTTGTTAGATACTGTGATCTGGGGTCCCTTGTTATTACTAACAAGGGGCATGAGCTTAAACCCCTCAGGCAAAATGTGTCAGGGGATCTTGCAATAGGATTTTTCTCTTTGATATTGTAGAATTCTCCCGGGGTAAAAATTCCCCTCTATAGACCTCAGGTATATTCATAGATGATGATATTTCACACACACAAGCACTTTCCCAGCCTGACTTAGGAATGAGGTGTTGTGACAGCTTTATTTGGAAATTTCCATCTGGTTCAATACAGTCTTCTGTAGCTTATTAAGGTTCATACATTAAGCCTGGAAGAAATAGATTCTAGAATATTGACACTCTCTTGACTCCAGAGAGTTCTTAACTTTTGCTGCTATTGGGAGTTAGCTTGTTTATGTTCATTCTTGTTCATGTACTAGTCTTTGTAATGCTGAGGACCAAACCCAAGACTTCACAAGCCTGACAAGTGCTCCACCAATGAGCTAATACCTAATTGGGAATATTGTGGAGACTGTGAGGAAAGTTCTCTTGGGTTTGGCCTGTGTTTCATCTCCCTAAACCTCTTCCCTCCCATCTCACAGTGAAGCCAGCACAGTGTGCTCGTGATGGACAACACCCACACTCATTTCCAAGTGGGTCTGCCTGCACTGGCGGGTACAGAGTTTTTGCTCTGATCCCCATCTCAACTGACCCTGTGGCAGCCTCTCCACATGGAGAGGGAACAGGGAGGCTGCAAACCAAGGACCAGGATGCCTTTCACATTCATACTGGGAAAATCATCATATTGACACATGACCAACCCTGCCCCTCTCCTAGCACAGCTTTCCAGCATCATAGTCCAAAGGAAATGCAGTATAAGTTCTAGATACAATTTTAAATGCTGTAGTAACCACATTTAAAAAGTAAAAAGAAACAAGGAGATCCATTTTAATGTCCTTTATGAATAATAAAATCCCAACTAGCCAATATATTGTCATTTTAGCATCTGATTCATATAAAATTACGAATGAAATACTTTGGGTTTGTCTACTAAACTTTAAAATATTTGTATTTTACATTTAACAGCATCTCAATTTGGGTACTAAGTTATCACAAACCTTTGATCTTTATTTAGCTATTATAAGTTGACAGATAAAAATATCAATTCTTTGATTTGTTCTAAGCATACTTTAAAAAATGTTCACTAACTGAATTGGGTATTTTTTTTTATCTAAAATTCAGTTCCTCTCTTACTCTGGCCACATTTGAAAGGCTCAGTATTTTCATGAGGTTGGTAACTACTACGATGGACAACACAGCTGTAGATGTCCTAGATCCTCAAGCTAAAGGAGACCATACATAATATTTCTCGTCTTTTGAGAAATAAAGAAGCTGAGACCAACGCATATAGAATATTCCAGGTCTCACAGAAGAAGGCTTGGAAGGCAGTTCTCCTGACTCCCAGTCTCCTGCTTTCTACCTACCCTGAGCTTTGTAATAAACAGAAAGTGTATATTATTATTATAATTAAGCTGCAATTCCTGTGCCTCCATTCATCATGACCTTAAGCCTTTAGGGCTACCATACAGAGGCTCCAAACGTGTCTGTTGTTGACCTGAAGCCCAAATCAGATACGTATTAGCTGAGAACCTGGAAAGCTATGGAGGCAAAAAGAGTCTAGAGGTCTTTCTAAAGTCAACAGGCAGACAGGGAGAACAGATAGGCTGGAAGGATGGGAGATCGTCTAGCAGGTAGACCCTGGAAGACACAGTGTCCTAAGTGGAGTGGTGATGAATGATGAGCAGCTCTGGTTTGGCTGTGAACAGGGTAAACTAAAGTGAAGTGATGTGAGGGTTAGCAGACCTGGTGAAGCTCAGGGTTCGACAGTCCAGGAGTATAGACATAACTGTCATCCAGAGCCAAAATCACCAGTCTATTGGGGATAGTAACCAAAGTGATGGATAAGAATAAATAAATATTAAAGGAGATAGAACATTTGGGATTGGTGGAGGGTGGCTTGGAATCTACTTTGGAGAGCCTTTGAGGAAAGAATCCTACATTTTGAAATGTGAGTCATCAGGGAATGACTCAAAAAGCTTTGTGTACAGAAAACACAAATAGCCTGTCTTTTTTGTTCAATGGGTTGGGTTCTTAATTTTAGTTTCACGTATAGGATATTATTTTTATTAGTAAAATTTTATCTTTGTGCATATTATGTATGGAAATGCTGTAATATATGAAAAATGCTTCAAAAATAATGCAAAGTAGGTAAGTGTGGACAATAAATAAAGCAAGACTGACTATATGCTGGTAATTGTTGATGCCCGGTAATGAGCCCACAGAAGTGCCCAGGCTATTACGTTTTTGCATTACATTTTTCTTAATAAAAAGTTAAAGAAACAAAAATGTCTATTGTCCCTCTTGCTATGGTCGCTCTGCAAGGATGCCACCTACATATAGATATTTGTCTGATACTGTATTGTCATTTTCTCCCCCACCTCCTCCCTCATCTTCACCTGTCATCTGACTCCTGAAGCAATACTTCATCCTGCTGATCCTGACAGATGGTGTCATCACAGACATGGCTGACACCCGGGAGGCCATTGTCCATGCCTCCCACCTCCCCATGTCAGTCATCATCGTGGGAGTGGGCAACGCTGACTTCAGTGACATGCAGATGCTGGATGGCGATGACGGAATTCTAAGGTCACCCAAGGGAGAGCCTGTCCTTCGAGACATCGTCCAGTTTGTGCCCTTCCGGAACTTCAAACACGTATGCATAGACATCATGGGGGCATCCTCACATCTCCCACATGTCCATCAATGTTAGTAGTGACCTGTTATTCTTGAAGCAGTATCAGCAGACCCTGTCTAGGCTGGACAAATCCTATAGGAAGGATACACAGATCATAACTATTTGGGGAACGGAGCATATATTGAGTTATAGATAAGAAGTCGTGGCGACTATAGTTGCCAAAATTTTGCAAATGCTTGTCTTCACTCATGAAGTTTAGGACCTCTGATTCCTTCAGGGTTGCCATAGACAGTTGGGCAGCTTGCTCAGGGATACCTGAAAAAGGAGCAAGGATAAGTTGAAATTTAGCCTGGCCCTACCAGTCAGAAGATTGCCTGTTTGTTGTTTGCAGAAGGATAGACGCTTAAGTCATCTCTGTACAGTGAACAGCATTGGTGATTTAGTCTGCTCACTCAGGAACAAGATGATCAAGCTAAGTAATAATGAATATAAAGGTAGTGTAATGTGGTCAGTGAGGGGAGAAAATACTGGAATAAGCTTGTCAAAGCAGACTGGTTCATGATCAAGAACATGCAAGCTTATAGTCTGTGAATCACTTCTCTGCTAGAGAGAAACCACCCATAGCCTTGGTTTGTACAGTTCTGGGTTATTATCCATAGAAAACAGTAAAGCAGAGTCATATTTTCCAATTGGCTGGAGCAAACCCTCTAGATCAGTGGTTCTCAACCTTTCTAAAGTTGTGACCCTTTAATTCAGTTCCTCATGTAGTGACCCTCAACCATAAAATTATCTTCATTGCTACTTCATAACCGGAATTTTGCTACTGTTATAAATCATAATGTAAATATCTGTGTTTTCCAATGGTATTAGGCAACACCTGTGAAAAGGTTGTTTGACCCCCCAAAGAGGTTATGACCTACAGGTTGAGAACCACTGCTCTAGATAATGCTCTAGTGTGATGTTGAGAAAGTTCTCATAACACTCTACCTACACCTCCAATTCAGGGATAATTATTAAGTTTTTAGATGCAGAAGTACATTGGAATTTCCACAAACCCCACCCTAATGAAGCTGAGATAGCCAACATGAACTCTTACTTGGGTTCAGAGATGCCCAAACTATGTCTAGGAGACCATGAAAGTATTGTAGATGGCCACAGAGAGTCTCCTGTATCCTTTAATTTGTTAGCCCTTGTAAACATTGCCAGTAGTAGAGCATGTCCCCAGCCCCTGCTTTCCACTACAGCCCTGGATTCTGCTCTGCTACTTACTGCCACCATTCCAAAGGGAGGAGCCAGATATGTGCTCCTAGCAGAAGGAACTACCCCAAGTCTTCAGTGTCCTTTACAGTTTCTCCTCTGTCACCTGAACCATGAAGGCACAGATGTGTGTGTGTCCCTTCTGGAAACATTCCTGTTTGCTTCTACAGCCCCTCCCTATGTGGTTGCTATTGAGATCAGAGAGAGGGAGGCACAGTGCCATACCATGCAGTGTAGTATCCCCCCCGCCCCCCACTGGATGCTTATTTGGAAAAGCCATTCTGCTCCAGACTCTCACTCAAATGAATTTCCAACATTCTTCACAGCCAGTTTCTCAGCTGTGTCCAAGCACACCAAATACAATTTGGGCTGGCTCTGGGACCTCAGCCGCACTAGTACTAGCAATCTCAGCAACAGAGATATTCTCCTGTGCTCTCTAGGCAGGGCTGCCTGTACCTCTGTCTTTCTGTGACAGCCTTCCAGTGGTCATTCAGATCTAGCAACCACCATACAGCCTTAGCTGAACCCTAGATTCCATGACGTGTCTAACCTCTGAGAGAAGGGACTGTACACTCCAGAGCTCCCTGAATCTGCCCATTATCATAAGGCAATGTGATCACTATTCTCTTTTTAAAGAGGGACACAGTGTAATTAAAATCATTGAGCAGACAGGAAATCAATGCCCTGCTGCAGCGCTGAGTATAGAGGGCATTTTCAAGTAGCAGCAAAGGCTGATCTCACCACGAGCTCTCCAGGCAATGCTGTGAAGGAAGAGTAACTGCCCCAGCATCCATCCCGTCTTCCACTTTCCCATGGAGAAAGTTTCTAAAGAAAGATACCCTAGGCTCCCCAAGCTCTCAAGTTATCTGCTGTGGACAGCAAAGTGTGGCATCAGAAAGACCTTGCATTTTTCTCGTGGATGGGTGTGCTGGAGCAGGCAAAATTTACTGCATCTCTGTCATGTGACACTCTCTGCTTCCTGATGTGCCTGAGGTAGAGGGAAGGCTGTTCTTAAAGACTTTACTGGCCTTCCACACACAGGCCAAATAAAAGTAGATGCACCACCACCAAATTGACATTAACCATCACACTCCCCATCATATGACACACACAAAGGCAATGTCATCAAGCCACGAAAGGTGTTAGCCTCTATCAAGCCTCCTATTCATCCTCAGATTCATGGAGTATTTACTGCACAAGACACACACCAGGAACATTGGCTTCTCGTCCAGCATGGCTCCCAGAGAAGCCTGACTAGGGCAGCAAGGGAATGAGGAAAAGACAGACATACAGATATAGAGACACATAGAGAAGTTGGGGTGGGTTGGACTTGGCTCTCTGGTGGAAGCTGCAGCACCCCTGAAGCAACTGAACAAGAAGATAGGTTTAGGTTATCAGCCTCAGTAGGGTGCAGACTTCAGGCTGTAAATATGGTGCAGGAGCTATGGTGGGCATTTTCTGTACATACTATCAACATCCTCATTCATACCTGAGGAAGGTTTAGCCATCCCTCTGAGCCTCCCCTGGGGAAGGCTTTGCCATTCCCATGGGACTGAGGTATTGAGATCCTTTACATAGCCATACCCATGTCAACAATACACATTGACTCAGGACTTCACACACTCAGGGGTCCTCTGCTCCCCACACACTGGGACCCCAGTGAGTTAATAAAGCATAAGTCCAGGCTTTGGAGAATTTTCTAGAGACTTGCATATTTAGGACAAGGATATCAGCAGAAAATCCATATGCTAAGCAACCCATGGGTGGATGAGGATAAGTTACAGTTGTGCCCAATGTGTGTGTGTGTGTGTGTGTGTGTGTGTGTGTGTGTGTGTGTGTGTATGTGTGTGTGTGTGTGTGTGTGGTATATGTTTGTATGTATACATATGTGCATATATACGTAAGTAGGTATGTAAGTGTATATGGAGGCCAGGCATTGACATCAGGGGTTTGCCTCTAGCACTTCCCAACTTATTTTTTGAGATAAGAGTCTCTGACTGAACCCAAGCTCGATGACCTGGCTGGCCAATGAACCCCAGGGACCTGCTCATTGCCCTCCCAACACCACAGCCCCAGCACTTCAATTAGAAGTGCACAGGAGTGTGTATACCCAGATGTTTACATGAGTACTGGGGACCCAAATTCAGGTCCTCATGCTTGTGTGACAAGCGCTGATTGGCAGAACCATCTCCCCAGCTCTGTCCAACATTCTGACATTGCAACATGATGTTGTGATCTACAGTTTATGTCTGAGAGCCATGCCATTGAATTCCAAAAACAACTGCAAGGGAAAACCCTCCTAATTTTAAGTCAGTTTGTTATTTTAGTTCGATTGCCTTCATCCCTGTTCTCAGCTGTATGCAACTCCATGCGGCCCGCAGCTCACAGGTCTTACACCCTTCAAATGACTTCAGAGAGAGACAGACTCACAGGGAAAGCCTTACAGCTTAAGCTAGGCATTGGCAGAAAAGAAATGGAGGATATTTGACAGGGACTGAAGGGGAATTGGAAACAAGGGAATTGTCCCATGAGAGAATTGCCCCAACCAGGACAAGGACACGGCGGCCCTCATGTGTGCTGTGCACTCCCAGCCTCTCTGGGGTGACACCGGCAGAGCACTGGGAGCATTTTCACCTACCTTATCTTCATGGATTTCAAATTAGATTTTGAAAAGCATTTCATTATCCAAACTAATCTACTCAGAATTCAATAAGCCATAAATAAAAGGGAGATGAAGAGCAGATATTTCACACATACACCAGTAACCCAAGAGTTGCCTCTCTTTTGCTGTTCTACACAGGAACACAGTGCTTTACAGCACATAGGCACATGCTTTGAGCTATGTGGCTCTGGGCAGCTTGTTTAACCTCTCAGTGACACCGACTTTCAGTAAGATAAGGCAAATGCTACAGATACATTGGATGGTAGAAGGGGAGTTTAGGTACCATGCCCAGTCCATGGAAATGGTTAGTGTATACTGTCCATATTACTGTTATTGACAACAGATTTTGTGTTTTGGGCTTTTTTTTTTCCATCCAACTCTTGTTCCTACAGCTATGTGCACGCACCAGCACAAATATGCAAGGCACGGTGGGGTGGCGGGGGGTGGAGGGGGGGGCCTCCCTTAGGAACAGTGCTTTCTAATGCACCAGTGCCACTAACCACGTGTGGATATTTGCATTCAGATTCATTAAAATTGGGGCTGGAGACATGACTCATCCATAAAGTGCTTGCCGTGCAGACATTAGGACCTGAGTTCAATCTCTAGTATCTATGTACATGTATTCAGGGCAGACCACATGGGATTGCATAACCTACTGGGGAGCTCATCCCTGGAGAAAACCGATTGTCCTTCTCTCAACAGCCATTAATTGCCTGTAGTTCTTCATTTAGGGACAGGGCCTTCTGAGATTCCACCTGTTCATTGGCTTGTCAATTGGCATTGACCTTCAGCTCCTGTTTAGGCAACCATATTGTTGAGATTTAAGTAGTACAGTTCCCCTCTCATATATAAAAGACACTGTCTCAGCAGACCCTCTGGTCCACTGGTTCTTTTGTTTTGTTTTGTTTTCGAGACAGAGTTTCTCTGTGTAGCTTTTGTGCCTGTCCTGGATCTCGCTCTGTAGACCAGACTGGTCTCAAACTCATAGAGATCTGCCTGCCTCTGCCTCCTGGATGCTGGGATTAAAGGCACCACCACCTCCCGGCTCCACTTATTCTTATAATCTTTCCACCCCTCTCCTAAGACATTCCCTGAGAGTTGGGTATAGAGATTGTGTTGTGATTATATCAACTAAGGCTGGGCACCAGCTGTTCTTCGCATTTTGACCAGTTATGACTTTCTGTAACTGAAGGCTGCAAGAAGGAACTTCTTTGATGGAGAGTGAGCAAACTTATTCTTAGGTAACTACATGTTAGGCATTGTGACTCAGACAACTCCTTTCTTGATTGATTCAGTAGTGTGAAAATCAGCCCTTTATAGGCTCCTTTGATGGTTCCTCATGATGATAAAAGGGCCATTAGCAGGAATCACAGTCTCATTCAAGGAAAAGGAAGAGGAAAATGGAGCCAACTACGTCTGTCTCCTGCAAGCAGGAAGTAAGGACTTCTAAAAGTTCATCTAGGAAATTTCTGCTTATATCCATAGGGCAAAATTGGATCACATGGCCATCCCTAGATGTAGGGAAAGCTAGGAAATCAAGTCAATTTTAGCCTTCTAAGCTTTCTAACCAGGGGGAGGTTGGAGATGAATTTTGTTTCTGCCCCCACGTATGCATGGACCATGGTCTAAGCCCAACCAATCATTTGTAAAGTAAAAGAGTGTCTGCAGGCCAGATTCGCTGCAACACCTTCAGACCATTAGGGTTCAAAACTCAGCATGATGTTTCTGGATCTTTCAGATACCTTTTTTTTTTTCAATATTTTAAATACTCTTTCTGGTTTTCCTTTTTTTGTTTTGTTTTTGTTTTTATTTTATAATTTAATTTAATTTTACATATCAGTCACGGATTCCCTTGTTCTCCCCTCTCCCCCCCCCCACCCCCACCCCCCGGCTTCCCCCCATCCCACCCAAGATATCTTATTTTCATACTCTGTTACACAGAGTGGCTTCTGTTTCTTTTTTGTTTTGCTTCTGAGATTGGGGCTAGTGTTGAATGGTTTGAGAAAGAGAAGATTAGAAACATGGTCCCCTGGCCCTTAGGGTAGCTCTCCTTCCTTGGGAATCCCAAGTATTTGTTAACTGGTCAACCTCCCAATTCCTTCAATAGCAATTATTGAGGCTCAGACTATTGAAACTGCTTGCCCAGGGGTTGTGCAGTCAGTACTAAAGGTCAGACACAGCAGTCAGGTCCAGCTCTCTATGACTCCAAGGTCCAACCATGTACTTGACTTCAACCATTCTCTGCTGCAGAATCAGTACTACAGGGGAGTTCAGGATCCTGACTCCAAGCTCATTTTCTAACTAAATGACTACAGAACCTACTCCCACTACCATCCATACCCAACATACATACACACACACACACACACACACACACACACACACACACACACACACACACACGAGCATGAACTCTTCCTTCAACGCCATCAGATGCCTTACTGTCTCTAGAATCATCAAATGCTGCTCCCCTCTCCCTTCCTTGAATTTTAAATATATGCCCAAGAGAAATATTGTTTCCTCTTGGAGGTGTGCTGTCTAAGATAAGATGTCTTGGAGGTATGCCTCTAAGATAACTTTGTCTCACAATGCTTGTGACTTTCTATAACAGTACACCTCAGATTTCAGTAGGAATCACCAGGGCATCTTGTTAAAATACAGGTCTACATTCAGGAGTACTGGCTTCATTCTAAGCATCTACACTGATAGGAAGAATCAGTGTAATGCGATATCTATTGCTGGTGGGTGGCATTTACATCATGTTATCCTAGAAGAATCGTTCAGTTTGGCCATGCTGAGTCCCCTAACATGATTTCTACTCTTTTGGTAGTTCCACTGCTTCTGGCATAGTGACTGGAACATGTTTAAAACTGAGTGAAAGTTTAAAGAAAATAAAAACCTGCAGAAAAATTCGTCTTCAGATGTGAATTTACATTTGCAGACCTAGAACAAGGACATTGAGTGGACAAATGGCTGGGTGACCTAGGGAATGAGACTAGCCACTGAGAGCAGGGCTCAGATCTTTGAGTCAGAGTCTGCATCTGCTTCAAGTCACAGTCATTTCTTCTTCCCTGCAGGCATCTCCAGCTGCCCTTGCAAAGAGTGTGTTGGCTGAAGTCCCAAATCAAGTCGTGGACTATTACAATGGTAAAGGGATTAAACCAAAGTGTTCATCGGAAGTGTATGAGTCTTCCAGGACACTGGCACCATGAATTCCAAACTTTTACAGAATACTGAAGCACTGTTCGCTAATATTTACTACTTCTATTCCTGTACTTAAAAAAATAACAATAACATACATTTAAAGATAGCACGTTTCGGTGATTTTTAACTAACTGACTTTTTTTTTTTTGTTTTGCATGTGTAGCCCCCAAGGCCTGATCTGTATTGTCAAAGACTTTTTACAATGAAATACAGTCATAACATACTCTTTACAGCATGTTGCCTTGAACTAAAATGGTATATGTATCCATTTTTATACCGGTTTGTTGAAATTTTGCTAAATTTCTTATTATCTTTACACTGTAAAGCATTTTGAAACATTTCTTGAATGTTGATAGCCGAAACGTATTTGGCTTAATCTCCTATAGGATGAGAGACTTTTCCAAATGGCAGATGCATGGACTGTATTTTGCATGTTTAAAATAATAATAAAAAATAATCCTACACTGTTTTTGCAGTTGTTATCTATAATCCCTCCCTGCTGAGAATGGCCTCTCTACTAAATAAATTTACCTACCTAGAGGTAGCCTTTTTGAAGTGGATCTGGGTCATTTAGCCCAGTGCCCATGTTTACACACTACCGTATACACAAATTCCCTGGGAATCTTGTTCTAATGGAGCTTTTTAATCCAGGGCCTGAGGTTCTGCATGTCTCACCAGGTCCCATGTAATGCTAATGCATTCCTTGCACTGCACAAGGACCAGTGAGGTTCTGAACTTTGAGGCTTTCACAATAGAGATCATCCCAAACAGGGCAGCTCTTAGCCTGCTTGCCAATGGCACCTCTTCCCTGCCAGTAGCACAGAGGGCTGGCCCATCTCTGAGGCGAGGCTAGAAAGTAATGAGACTGATTCCAGAAGCTGAACACCTCACGTCAGTCTCACTGCTTTATAGTCACACCTCTTCTTCAACCCAGACTAAGGAGTGCTCCTTCTGGCTTGCTCCTGCTTGGCTAAAAGAGGCACCACAGCTCGCTGAATGGATGGTTCCAGTTCCTAGAAATTATTTCCCAAGATTCTTCCTTGGATCTTGAGTGGAATCTTGTCCATGCCAAATAGCAACATGGCTCCCCAGGTTTCTGTTCTACTCACTTGATCTTTGAGCTCAGTATTGGGGCATCTTTTGGCCTCTTTTCTCACTTCTGAGTGTAACCTCCATGAGTAAAAATGACTGTGTAGGGCAGGAGTGTTTGGTCTGAATCTAAGGTAGTCTTGGACCAAAACAATGACTTGGTTTTGCTTTTCTGATCATCTCTTGGAGAAATGGACAAATGTTTTATATGCTACAAAAAAGCACAAATGAAACTTAGTTTTGGTCAGAAAAATGGTGAAGTACATCCAAAGCAAAAGAAACATTTTGTTGGGATAGGGTTTTTGGGGGGAGGGGGGCAGTAGTAATTAATGAAGCAAATCAAATGTCTTGTACAATTTCCAGAGTTATAATTATAGATTATAATCTTGCAAATACATGTCAACCAAATGCATAACATTTTGGGAATGATGGTTTAAAAAATGTAAGACTGAAAAAGAGTCATAAATGTTTAAATTGTATTGTTTTCTGAATAAATTGGGTACTTACAGAATTTTTTTTCTAAGCGTTGTGGTCTTGTTCCTCTTTTCAAAGCAACCTCCTGCCAGTGAGGTGTATATTTCACATGACTGAGGGGGCGTCAGAGGAAGATTGGTGCTTCCATCGCAGACCCAAAATTGAAATAGTTATGTTCTGTATTAGAGAACTACCTAATGACCATTTCTAACCCCAAACCAGTGTATGAACGTCTGTGTCTATGTACCTGGTATGTAGGAAGCACTCAGTATATGTTTAGTCCATGCAGAGGTGAACAATAAAATGAGTCAATAAACAAATAGTTTTGTCAATGTGGCCTCTGATCGATCTCTGACCTGTAATAGATTTAATAAGTAGGTTGAGCATTTCTGAGCACCATGATGCTATGTACCATGCCATGCTCCGATATCTGCTGATATATCATTGCTCAATCCATATTACCTGGGATTCTGAGTTGGTAAGGACAGAGTCCAATTTGTCTGACAAAACTTTTAGGTGGTTTCCTTCCCTTTTCATAGTCAGACTCAAGTTCAACTCCAAAGAATAATAAAAATATCACCTAACAATCATTTAAGGATATCTTATCTCAAGTTGCTAAAACAAGATCCCATAAACACAGTAGCTTAAATGGCAGAATTTTTTTCTCATGGTTTTAGAGTCTAGGAAGTCCAATTTAAGTGCCAGCCATTTGGATCCTCTCTTTCTCACTCACAGTTAGACATCATCTTTCTTTATCCTCTGTGATACAGAAAATAGAATTCTTTGGTCTATTCTTACAAGAACACTAATCCCACTACAAGAATCCCATCCTCATTACTCAGCCACCCCCCAAAGTCTCTACCTGTTAATAGCACCATAGCGGCATCAGATCTTCCAATGGGAATTGTGGAAGGGCACAAACATCTATTCTACAACAAGAAGAGACTGTAACGGACACTGTTCGAATTTCTTATCTTGTACGATCTCATTCAATCTCTCCAGCATCCTGAGATAGATAGTACCAGCTTCTCCATGAAGAGTGGAAATTGCATTTTACCCACTCCTGCACCCATCTCCCAGTACAGATCTTTTTGAGAATATACCTTCTAAATGGAGAACTCACAAACAGACCCTCTACTGAAACTAGGTGGAACAGAGTCAGCTCTTCAGGCCCTGGTGACAATTTAGCTAAATCTCATCTGCTGGAATAAGTATACAGAGAAGCCTGGGGAGCTGAGCCCTCCATCCTGGGGGCCAATTACTGTTCTGTTTTATGAAAGTGGTCCAAAATCAGATATAAAACCTCACCATTGATATCCCCTGACTCTCTTTTAATTCTCACCTATTGAAGGCAGCACCCTTTTTTATGACCAGTTTTAACAGGCAAAAAGAAACAAAAGAACATACATGTATGTGTATACGATGTAGGTAAAATATGCACATATTTCACACACACATTGATGTGCTTGGAGATGGAGGAAAAGAGGATGTGCAAAAAGAGTCAACATGACCTCAAAGGAGCTTGGCATTGACAATATGTGTACGGCCAGAACAGAAAGGGCACACATTTAATACTTGAATACACTTTAATAATTTGTTTGGCATAGGTAAAGCTAGCCCTAGGACTCTGCCCTTATCAAATAAGCAAGCTGATATTAATTAAAACAAGATTCTTTACTCCAAGCGGAGCCCCACCCCCTTTTTAACTGAAATGAGCGGCTTCAGGCAGGGCACCTGTTTCTGACCACCCAGAATGGAAGTTTTGGCTTTAAGGCAAATGGAGAAATAAAGGATTTCCGTTGACAGTGTGAAATACACAAACAGAGTCAAAGGAAGAAATCCAACAAGGAAGTGTACCAGCAGCAAAGCCAAGGCAGCGTGGTTACCTCTGCTTTCAGTGCCCACGTGGTTTTCAGCATAGCACGTTCTAAAATACTTTCCTTTGACTGACAGGTGCAGTAGCACAATGATGAAAAATTATAGTGAAATGAAATAGGTCAAAGAAAGAATGAGCAAGAAGTCAGGGAAACAAGATTTTGGAAAAAAATTAACTCAAAACAGAGGGATGCTGTCACCAGACTAGAAATGTTCATGGCTGTCCTTAGCAAAGCTGGAATTTGAATAATGGATACTCTGAATCCTGAACCCAAACCCAATCTCTACCCTCTTGGCACTGTACTAATCCATGGCTATATTAATAGCAGATCACTAGGAAATCTGTAAGAAAGTAAGTAAAGTGCTTGCCATGTGAGCAAGGGCCTGAGTTCAAATCCACAGAACCTACTTGAAGTTGGACATGGCAGTTAGTGTCTGTAATCACACTTGTACTGTGAGATAAGAGGCTGAGATGGAAGAATCCTCACAGCTCACATGCTAGTTCTCTTGCTGTACACATCAACAAACAGTGGGAGACCTTGTCTCAAAGTGGATGATGAAGACTGACGCCCCAAGTTATCTTCCAACATTATGTGCACACACCTGCATTCACAGATATGAACATACACTCAAGCATATGCACATGCCAGATACACAGAGATTTTTTAAGAAAACAGACCATTGCCCCAAATTTGGAAATTCTCTCATCTGAGGATGTCATCTTCCTCTCATAGGCTCCCTACCCACTTGGGGAGGTGTCAGTAGATCCTCAGGATACTACCAGCTCTCCCCACCGTCTACCCACCAAGGATACTGTATAGATCGTACACGTTTGTGGATGTTTCCAGGAGCTGAGCAAGCCCTGTGAGTAATGCAGGATGTCCACAGTGGAGAGTAAGATGGAGGGCAATGGGAAAGCATGTGTCCAGAAGAGGGCAGCCACTACACAGCTCTCGGGACCAGGCAGAAATGTGGACCTAGTGCAGACTGTCCATCCACCTTTTCAGGATAATTGAAAACTCTGTTCTTTTGCATGAAACCCTTTAATATTGCATATTAAAAGCACATGCCAGTTTAACAGTTTTCAAAACAATACAGGAGCCTAATTGTATCAGTCAAAAGAAAATAA
>CABHPR010139613.1:0-13988 GCA_902168415.1 Peromyscus melanophrys
TTTTTTTTTTTGTTAATAGAAATGAAGAATTTCTGCTATCAACATTCATGTATGAGTTTTTATGTGGATATAGGTTTTCATTCCTCTCTGGCATACAGCCAACAAAACCCCTGGTTCATATGGCAACTCTGATTTTTAAAGTTTTTCAAAGTAGTTATAATAGTTTATATTTCCATTTTTGAGACAGCTCTCATTACACAGGCCAGGCTGATCTCAAACTCACTACAATGTCCTACTTGGTCTCAAAATCGCAACTGTCCTGCCTCAGTCTCCCAAATGCTGAATATACTACTTTTTTTTAACCTAAAGTTTTTAAACAGCAAATAAATAAACAAATGGCAAAAACAAAAAATAAAACACTGTTATACTCTTTAGGGCTATAATACAGACAGTGAAAGTGCGAAACATGCATAAGAATGGCAAACACTAAAGTAGAGGTCGAACAACCCAAGCAGCCACAGTGCCTCTGTTTACTAACTGTACAATGTGTATGTACCCAGAAGTTTTATTCTCAAAGTCGTGTATGTGATCTGAACTATTTCATGATGAAAATAAAGTTAAAATACCCAACTGTTTAAGGACATCTTCAGAAAATAACGATTGAGTCACAGCACTTTACTATATTAATTTTTTTTTCTGAGACTACCTCACTATGAAGTCCAGTCTGACTTCAAACTAATCATCTTCCTACAAAAGCTGCACCTCCCCAGTGCTGCGATTATAACAGGAACCACCACATCCCGCCTATATACAATTTTAGTAGAATTTCACTATGAAGGGAAGCATACAACCTTTTCCTGCTAGCAACTAACATACAAAAGTCACAATTTAGAACATTTTATGGGCGACAGTGCAGAACAGAGTTGTGGAGTTCTTGTCTAACATGCTTGAGGCCCTCGACTCCATCCTTAGTAGCCAAAACGAGGAAGACTGATTTTACTGGCCTTCTTTAATACATAATTCAAAACCAGCAATACACACATTCCTCCCAGGTGACACAGTAATGAGCAGAAGGACAGCAGGGACTCTACAGTACATTTGCTACAGCAAGGAATAATTTCTAAAAGACAAAAACTGTGGGCTTAGAGGGCAGCTATACTTTGCAAGTGGAAACGAAAACGACATTGAATCCAGTTCACCTCAGTTAACCAACCACTGGAACTTTCTTTAAACGACCCTGTGACGTGTGTGGTGATGCAGCCCTGTGACCTCAGCTCTCAGGCAGGAAGTCTGGAGTCCTCAGTGGTCCCAGGCCTGTGTGAGCTGCCTGTTTCAAAAAGCCACAGCAAGGGCTGCTGACACAGCTCAGCAGTGGAACACCTGCCGACCATGTGCACCTGCCGACCATGTGCAAGCCCCCAGGTTTGAGCCCCAGCAGCGCCAAAAAGCACTGTGGAGGCTGAGGCAGGAGGCTCATGGTCAGCCTGAGATACATAGTGAAATCCTATCTCAAAAAGACAGGTAGGACTTCATACATAGGCCATTCTATAGCTGCTTCAGAGAATAAACCTTACTTACTGTCTGTTTCTTCTCCTTCCTCTTCCCTCACCTCCCTCTATTAAGGCAGGATTTTTCTGTTCACTATTGTTATTTCTAGCACATCCAAGAGCACTTAAGACCTGCAGTAGATATCAATACCATTCCACGAATTACAAATGGTGTGCGGGATGTTCTTCTAATCCTATGATGCTAGTGCAATGGCTACAATGTGTTTGTTACACGGCTACAGGCCAGACATAAGTCAAAGAGCTTCAAAGGTACCGCCCTATGGGGCCCTGGTGAAAGCTTAGATGACTCCGAGTTTCACTGCTGAGTAAACAGCACTTAATGGAGCTCCAAGAGTAATATCTGGTGGCAACCAAAGACAACAAGCAGATTACTGGGGTATCTGGGGCTCCAGGTCTGTTTGCTTACTCAAGAATGACTGACTACCTTTGTGAACTCATGGAGGAGAAAGTGGAGAAAGCAAGACCTCAGAGGACTGCAAAGGACTTCTCATATATGCAGCGTTATCCTCAGGGTCTGAAGACTAAATCACACATATTACGATGGCTTTGTGTTTATCCTTCCTCTGCCTGTGAGTTTTACTTGTCTAAGTCATGACAGAACCAATCACTGTTCCTTGTTATAATATGCCATACAGTTTGAAGTATTTGAAAATTAAATATTCAGCCATATTCCCTTTTGTGTGTGTATATTATTTCTTTCTTTCTTACATGTATATTTGTCATATGTATATCTGAACTTTGTTTAGTATATAGTCTAAGTCAGAAATAGAAAAATATTTTCGCAAAATTTGTTAAACAGCTCCAACATTTAAGAATCTGTCCTTTCTCAGGGCCAGGTATGGTGGTGCACACCTTTAATCCTAGCACTTGGGAGGCAGAAGCAGGAGGATATCTGAGTTCAAGACCAGCCTGTTCACAACCAGGGTTACACAGAGAAACCCTGTCTCAAAAAACAAACACAACAACCAACAAATCTGTCCTTTCTCACTTATCTGAGAAGTTAGCATTATCATTACCAACGTTGTTGACTATCCCTATACATAAAACACACATCCACTGCTCAATCTATCAGGCCTAATCTTGGGCCATCTAACTAGTTCTGCTAGAACACAACTTTTTATGATTATTTTTTCATTTTTGGCCATGTGCTACAAACAGGTACAGAGCCTATTCTGATACCCCCAAAAGCCTACCAGTAACATAAAAATATAGAAAGAAAATACTGTTTACTTGATTTGAATCCCATAGAAAATGGAAGTATTCTGATTTGAATATTCCATCAAGCCTAGTTTACTCTATATAAATATAGGACTCACAATTATTCTTTTAAAAATGTATAAAATGTGAAGACTTTATAATGGCCTGCCAAAATGGACTTCATTTTTCAAGTGAACTAAGTAACAGTTAAATTATGTACTTAGGGATATTTTAAACTCCTGGGAAATTTTAAATATTATAATTAAGAAGCCTTTCTTTTACAGCATGTCACTCTGCCCAGGGCTAGAGCTGCATCTTACATTATCCCATATGCATAGAGGGGAGAGAGTGCAAAGAGCCTGCCTGGGGACTAAACACTAAACTACCAGAATCTGGTGGGTGTAAGTCATAACACTTCATGACCAAGCTTTGATTACTGTATACGGAGAACCTCAAATACACTGTGAAAGCGCAGAGAGAATCTAACAATATCCTAAGAATCACTCCTTCAATACCCACAAGGAACAAAGTCTCCTCCACACAGTCCATTATGTTCACAGCGTGGCTTTGAAAAGCATCCAAGTCTCCCATAAAACTTTTAATACAACAGGCTATATCAGTAACAGAAATGAAATGTATGAAACAAGAGCTTCACCAAGCAATCGTTAAAGCTCCTCCCACTGTTTGCAAATAAGAACTCGTGACTGGTTTTCTGCTTCCAAGTAGGACAAAGGATCCAACATCAATTGATACTCTACCAAAAACAGCTATAAAGTAAGATAGAATGTATGAGAAAAGCATTGCAGGAAATGAGTAATAAGCTGTGCAGTTCTGAGGACTTTCAAGGATGAGAAATGTAGAGCAAGCCTCATGATGGCCCCAACTTTCTGCATGGACATGCTAAACCAAGACAGTCCAAGTGGAGAACTCAAGAAACAAGGAACCGATTCTGAGCACAGGTCCTCAGGAAGGTGAAGCTCCATGAAATTCAGTAGAGATCTAGTGAACCTTATACAGTGCTGGGAGTTGTCTTGCCTTTAAAGCTGAATGCTTGTCTCATCCCCATAATTTGTTATGTTGAAGCCCTAAATCCAGTACAGCAGGATTTGGAGATGGGGCCACTAAGCAAGTTAAATGAAGTCACACGGATGGAGCCCTGATGCTGCAAGGTTAGCATCCTTTTAGAAGAGTCCCTGCAGAACTAGAAAACTGATGTCTGTAACCCAAGGATAGCTCTCACCACACACCAACTCTACTGGCCATTGATCTTGGACTTGTAGTCCCCAGAACTGAGAAAATAATCTCTGCTATGTAAGTCACCCAGACTATGGCATTTTGTTGTGGTAGCCTACACAGATTAACAAAAAGTGAACAGAACATGTCATTCATTCAGCTGGAAGCTCCAAAAGGCCACATCTTAAAAGAATCCTTTAGAATTTAAATTTCAAAATCAAAATTAGGATCAAGCTAACAAGACTTTGAAGATATACTACCTGACAGAACTAAGAACAAACACAATGGTTAGCATCATATAAAAAGGTAGCAGATCCATTATGATTACTTCATAGATACAACGGAAGTGAATAAAAGATGCCAGCATAACCCAAAGAAGGAGTTTTTATATACATTTCTAAGAACTGAAGCAAAGATGGTTGTTAATAAAAGAGTAGATAGCAAGTGTTTGGCAGAAGCCAGAAACTATAAAAATGGAATTTCTTAACTAAAAAGTAAAGTATATCAGCTGAAAAGCTCAGTAAGGGCTAGGAATATAGTTCAGTAGTAGAGCACTTGCATGACACACGTGAGGCCCTGACTTTAACTGCCAACACGAAAACAAACAAACAAACAAAAAACCCAAACAACAACAAAAACCCCTCAGACTTAAAAAGCAGATTTAAGAATGCAAGCACAGGGTTAAGAAATATAGATGGGAGTGTGGTGATATATGTGAACCCTAATAAACTTGTATAAGGATCAGAGGACAGAGCCAGCCACTAGATTACACATAGAGGTCAGGCAGTAGTGACACACACCCTTAATCCCATCACACAGGAGGCAGAGATCCGTCTGGATCTCTGTGAGTTCAAGGCCACACTGGAAACAGAGTCAGGCAGTGGTGGCATACACCTTTAATCACAGTACTGGGAAGCACACAGGCCTTTAATCCCAGGAAGTGACATGGCTGGGCCGAGAAAGGTATATAAGGCGTGAGGAAACAGGAACTAAGGCAGTTAGTTCAGCTGAGATCCTTTCCGGTGAGGACTCAAGAGTCTGAGGATTCATTGGAAACAATCTACAGTATATACAGTTAGTTCTGTTAATGCAGATAGTAAGGACTGCCTGTATTCATAGTTTAAATCTTTCATTAAGTATGAACTATTAAAATTGGAAACAATCTACAGTATATAGTTAGTTCTCTTAATGCATTAAAATTAAAAAAAAAGAGAGAGAGAGAGAGGGTCTCAAATAGCGTAGGTTGGCCTCAAACCTGCTATATAGCCAAGGATGACCGTCAACTTCAATCCTCCTGCCTCCACTTCCCAGGTGGTAGGATTACAGCTGTTCACCACCACACAGTTTGTGTAGAGCTGGGGATTGAACCTAGAGCTTTGTGCATGCTACTCAAGTCTTTCACCAAACGAGCTGAAACCACAGCCAGAACACAAAATACTTGACAACCTCCAATCACGTCGGTAAGACAAAGATATAGATAAAAGATAGTTACAGAAAGCAATATAAATTTTATTATGATTAAAATACTACATATCAAAGCCAGGCATGGTGGTACACACCTTTAATCCCAGCACTCTTGATGAGGAGGCAAGCATTGATCAGACTGTTGTAAGTTCCAAGCCAGCCTGAGTTACATTGGATCTTGGTCACTGACAAGTTCTCCTGCTTGTTGGGGCTGGAACTTGGACCCCTCTTTCAATTACATCTGCATCAGCTTTCTGCTGTTGGTGGTTTCCTTCATTGGTTAAGCTTTTCTTTAATTTCTTTTCACAAGTTGGAAGCTTAGCTGGGTGGGATCATGGCCACTTACAAGGGGTTTTTGCAAAGGGATGAGCTCACCACTCCCTTCATTCCATTTAGTATCTGGCTTTCTCCTTGAGTACTGGACTTAGTTCCATTACACTTCCTGGTGCTCCTTTTCTCTATTTTGCATTTTGCATTTCTATTTATCCAGCTGGCTCTTTTTCATTATAGATCTGCATAAGAGTGATTACCAATAACCACGTGACAAAAATCAATACTAGGCTGGTTTGAAATCTTCAATTTAGCCTCAGCCAGATTTTTTGGACAGGGCAAAAAGCAGCCACATTTGTCAAAATATCACAAGAATGGTCTGTAGGCCATTTCCTTATATCTTTCCCCTCTGAAACTGGGCTGATCTGTGGTGATATTTTATTCGTGCTCTAATAATTAAAGCTTGCCTGGGTATCAGAAGACAAAGCCAGCCACTATATTAAACATAGAGGCCAGGCAGTGGTAGCACATGCCTTTAATCCTAGCACTAGGAGGCAGAGATCCATCCAGATCTCTGTGAGTTCAAGGCCACACTGGGAACAGAGCCAGGCATGGTGGCACACACCTTTAATCCCAGCACTAGTTAACCATAGAGGTCTGGAGGTCTGTACAGACAGACAGGAAGTGATAGAGCTGGGCAGAAAGAGGAAGTGATGTAGCTGGGCAGAAAAAGGAAGTAAGATGGCAGAACACAGAAAGATTTATAGGCGTGAGTATATAGGAAGTAGCTCTCTCTTTGGCTGAGGATTTCTAGTGGTAAGAAGATGGCTGGCCTCTTTCTGCTCTCTGATCTCTGACCTCTCAGTTTTCACCCCAACATCTGGCTCCGGGTTTTTTTATTAATAAGACCATTTAGCAATTCATCTTACACTGGCCTGTCAAAATCTACATTGCTCTCAGCACCACTCTCTTCCATGCTCCTGCTAGTACGGTGTATTTAACCCACTTAGAGCATTCAACCTCTTTTCTAGTCCGAAGTCCCAAAGTCCACACTCAGCCAACAAGCAGCACAGTCAGGCCTATCACAGCAATACCCCAGTCCCTGGTACCAACTTCTTCTTGGTCACTGCTGCGAAGAGACACCATGACCAAGGCAGTGCTTATAGCAGAAAGCACTCAACTGGGAGCTTCCTTACAGTTCAGGTCAGTCCACCATCACCACTGCAGGAAGCAGGGCAGCATGCAGGCAGGCACTGGAACAGTAGCTGAGAGCTACATCCTGATCCATAGACAGAGGAGGGGGGTTGCTGGCATGGACTTCTGAAACCACAAAGCGCCGGGCGGTGGTGGCGCACGCCTTTAATCCCAGCACTCGGGAGGCAGAGGCAGGCGGATCTCTGTGAGTTCAAGGCCAGCCTGGGCTACCAAGTGAGTTCCAGGAAAGGTACAAAGCTATACAGAGAAACCCTGTCTCGAAAAACCAAAAAAAAAAAAAAAAAAATGAAACCACAAAGCCCACCCCCAGGGACACCCTTCTTCTAACAAACACACACCTCCAAATCCATCTAATCCTTCTCAAATAGTGCCACTTCCTGATAACTAAGCATTCAAATATGTGAGTCTATGGAGGCCATTCTTACTCAAATGCCCACATGGTAAGACTGTCTCAAAACATCAAACTAAACAAAAAAAGAAATATTTATCAATATCTTTGGACCTGATCAAAGTAATGTTACCCATTTTTGTGTTACTATACACAATAAGTGAGATTAGATTAACTTATAAAAAAATAGAAACTTATATCTGACATTCCTGGAGGCTGGGAAATCCAAGCCAAAGGTGCTCGCTTGTGGAAAACATCTTGTTGCTTCTTTGTATGGCAGAAGGTGGGAACCCAAGAAAACAAATCTATTCCCATACAACCTTCTAATGTCTTTGAAAATATTTATTTATGTCTTTATCTGTGTGTATGTGAGATATAGATAGGTAGGCAGGTAGGTAGGTAGGTAGGTAGGTAGGCAGGCAGGCAGGCAGGCAGGCAGAGAGGCAGACAGACAAGAGACTGGAGGTGGCGTCCATGTGACAGCTTTCAGTCAATGCTGGAATCCCACTTTACTGAATAGGTCTCTCTTGTTCCTGCTGCTCTGCTGCATACTCCAGGCTGGTAGGCCCACAAGCCAGGAGCCTTTGCAGAATTTTTTTTTTTATTATATGTGTACTTGATATATATATGCAGGTGCCCAAATGACGGTGCATACATGGAGGTCAGAGGTCAACTCTGAGGAACTGTTTTTCTCCATCATATCAGTTCCAGGGATCAAACTCAGGTCAAGAAGCAAGCACCTTCACCTACTGAGCCATAGTGCCAGCCCATAGGCCTTTGAAATTATCCTTAAGATATATTTTTATATGTAGAAGTACTTTGCCTCCATACATGTATGTGCAACCACCTGCACAACTGGTGTTCATAGAGGTCTGCAGAAGGCAATGGATCCTCTGGAACTGGAACTGGAGCAGAGCAGCTGTGAGCTGCTAAGTCAATGCTGGAAACTGAACCTGGGTCCTCAGGAAAAGCAGTAAGTTTTCTTAAAAGGTGAACAATCTCTCCAGCCCCAAGGCTTTTTTTTTTTTTTTTTTTAAATAAAAACTAGCATTAATTCTTTCAGGCAGTGGAGCCCTAATGAGAGAAACACTTCCCCAAGGTCCCACCTTCCAATGTTCTTACATTGGAGATTATAAAATTAAGGGTACATTCAACTACTGCAATCTTAGAGGAAAACATAAGCTTTTTAATGTGTTAATAAAATAGAATCAATAATTTTTTATCTTAAAATTTTTAAGAAAAAAGAAAATGCAAATAAACTGTTTCAAAAGCAGAAACAAATCAGAAACTGAGAAGCAGATGAGAAGGCTGCCGCTGAGACTTCCACTAAAAATCTGTGTCCTTTCTTTGGAAAGAGTTCACTATAATTATTTGAAATATAAGAAAAATGTATCTTTGTGATTTATGAATAAATAGTGTGTGCTTGTGCTATTATAATTATTTGGGTTATTAGTATTCAGACCATATAATCCTTTCTCTTCTTTTCTTACAAGGTAGCTGAGGATGACCTTGAACTTCTCTGCTTCTACCTCCTCACGTGCTGAGTTGACAGGCAGGTGCCATCATGTTTAACCTATGCAGTATTGAGGATCAAACCCAAGCCTCTGTACATGCCAGAAAAAAAAAAAAAATCACTCTACCAATGTGAGTTCCATCCCCACTCCTAAACCACACAATTCTTATATAGTTAATTTAGGGGCTGAAGAGCTAAAATGCAATGGCTAAGAGCACTCGCTGCTCTTCAGAGGACCCAGGTTTGTTTCCCAGAACCCACGTCAGTTGACTCACAATGGCACACTACAGCTCCTGGGATTCAGACAGTTCTTCTGGCCTCTGTAAGCATACACTCACCTGGAATATACATGCATGCATGCACTCACACACCCACACAATTAAAATCTATCTTTTTAAAACACTTAATTAAAAACAAAACTGTGCACTGTGCACACATCCAAAAATAAAATGGTACTTATAGCCAAGTACTGAACAGCAAATGATAATTCAGTAATGGCTTCTCAGAAATTTGGATATGTTAAATCATTCATTCCTCAGCACAAAAGCATCTCCACTTCAGAGATGGAGAAAATGAGACACAGAGGAGCAAGTGGAATGGGTTATACAGCTGGAAAGTGGTGAGACATTTCTGTCTGGGGCGTGGCCTAGCACATGTACTACAAGGGTAAGGCTCCAGGGTTTGTTCGAGACGACAGGCTCTCTATGTAACCCTGGCTGTCCAGGTACTTGCTGTGTGGAAGTCCTACCTGCCTCTGCCTCCCAAATGCTAGGATTGAAGATGTGCACCACCACACCTGACTCTGAAGCACTAATACTAAAATGACTTCTGTATACATACAATTTTAGTTCAAAATTTGCAAATAAGTTCTTTCCAAGTTAGTTTTCAATTTTTCTACATATAAACATCCTAAAAATGCTATACAGGACAAAGCCTACAAACACAGAATTGAGTAAAGTATCATGATTAACTCCACTAACTCCCCACATTGAAATACAGTATTCTTGACACTGGGCAGGAGATGGATCAGTGGGTAAAGTGACACACACACGCACACGCACACACACATGCACACAGACTTAAATTCAGATATCTAGTATCCACATACTAGGGCTGAGGCTTGCTGTCCAGGCAGCATAGACTAACCCATGAGCTCCACACTCAGTAGAAAACTCTGCCTCAAAACTCCAGGCGGAGAATGACCGAGGAGGACACCGGATTGACTTCTGGCTTCTGTACTTGTGCTCAGGCACAGATGAGCACGTGTGTAAGTGTAATGCACAATCCTCAGAGGTCTTGCTTGCTCGGCTGCTTCTTCCTTTTTTTTTTAACATGTCACCACCTTTCTTTTTTTTTTCCATTTCTTTTTCTTTTTAGACAAGTTCTCATTACACTACCCAGACTGACCCGAAACTCACTATATTGATGAGGCCAGTCTTAAATTCAAGAGATCCACCTGCCTCTGTTACCTGAGAGGCTTATTAAAGGCATCCTCCACCACATCCAGTGACCACCCACATTTTTTCCCATGGGGACTAAGGAGTTTGGCAGATAGGAGAAAAAGCAAGGGAAATCAAAATCATTTTCTTGCCTTTTATTACTTTAAATCACTTACTAAAGGGGCAAAGATAAAAAGGAATCCAGAGGCAGATCTCATATTCCTGAAAATACACTGACATTTGGGCCAATTCTGCCAAAGTGCCCTCTGTAACACTCTTGGGTAAGGACATGCTCATTTCTATAGCCGGCACTTAGGAGGCAAGAACATCAAGAGTTTAAGGGTAACCAGGCTCTGCTGACTCCCCATGGAAGGCCTTACCTTCTTGTAGGAGGGAATGGGGGGTGGGTTTTGGGGAAGGCTGGAGGGGCAGGAGGAGGGAAGAGGGGGATCTGTGATTGGTATGTAAAATGAATAAAAAATTTAATAATAATAAAAAAAAAGAGTTTAAGGATAGCCTCAACTACACAGCAGGTTTGAGACCAGCCTGAACTACATGAGACCCTATCTCAAAAACCAAATAAAGGAGGAAGGGGAGACAGTTCAGCTGGTAAATGAGTCCCCAGGATCCACACAAAAGCCAAGTGCGTCAGTGTGCATTTGCAATCCCACTGCTGTGGAGGAGGATGGGAGAACACCCAGGACATGCTAGCCAGACAGTTGAGCCTAATCAGTGTGCTCTGCATGCAGTGAGAGGAGAGTCCATCTCAAAAAATAAGGTGTCAAGAGACAGCTGAGGTTACTTAACATTAACCTCTAGCTTCCGAGCACATGTGCAGACATGTGTGTGAGCACATACATATACACAAAATAAGCAAAAATATAATTAATTAGCTGGGCGGTGGTGGCACACGCCTTAATCCCAGCACTTAGGACATTGAGGCAGACGGATCTCTATGAGTTTTAGGCCACCCTGGTCTACAAAGTGAATTCCAGGACAGCCAGGGCTGTTAAAACCCTGTCTAAAAAAAAGAAAAAAGAAAAAAAAGAAAAAATTAACTTCAAGGATAAATAAAACCACAATGAGATACTACTTGAACAGCTAAAATAATAAAATCACACCAGTGAGCAATAACAAATTTCTGACATGAAACTGGTATTAATGATCTTAAATTAAGTAACCAGCCACTTTAGAATATCAATAAACTTAGGAGCAAAGGACTATGACCTGTGTTCTGTCACAATGACCTTCAATTCCTATATTAAATATGAATATTTATTCACTATTAGGCAATATATCAGAGCTAATAAAATAGTAACTTAAAAAAAGTCAGGGCTGAAAAGAGATGAAGACCTTGGTTCAGGTCCCCAGTGCCCACATAAAATGCAGGATGTGGTCACATGTGCACCTGTAATGTTGGGGGGAGATGGACAGGAGGATCACTGGGACTACTTGCTGGCCATCAGCCAGCTCCAGGGTGGACCAACTCAAGGGAATAAGCAACAGAGCAGGACACCTGACGCCACTCCCTGAACATAGTGCGCACACTTGGACACACACATGCATATATCGAATAGTCGTGAGCGATGTTGTTGTCGTGTCGTCGTCCCCCCCTTCCACTTCAAGTCCTCAAATGTTACTAGTATTTCTAATACTCCGGATCGTAAGAGTTACATTTAATCACGACACATGAAGGTTTTCTTCCCCCTCCCCTTGGTTTTTTGAGACAGGGTTTCTCTGTGTAATAGCTCTGGCTGTCCTAGAATTCGGTTTGTAGACCAGGCTAGTTTCTCTGTGTAATAGCTCTGGCTGTCCTAGAATTCGGTTTGTAGACCAGGCTAGTTTCTCTGTGTAATAGCTCTGGCTGTCCTAGAACTCGGTTTGTAGACCAGGCTAGTTTCTCTGTGTAATAGCTCTGGCTGTCCTAGAATTCGGTTTGTAGACCAGGCTAGTTTCTCTGTGTAATAGCTCTGGCTGTCCTAGAACTCGGTTTGTGGACCAGGCTGGCCTCGAACTCAGAGATCCATCTGCCTCTGTGTCCCAAGTGCTGGGATTAAAGGCAGGCGCCAGCACCATCCGCCTGTATGAAGGTTTTCTATAAAAGAAGCTTCTCCACAATAGAATAAAATATCCCTTTTAATGAGAATCAAGTAAACTTCTGAGTTGCGACAAATTCTATGTGCAAATGAAAATTACTAAGTGAGTGTTTCATACAGCTGACTGACTAAGAGAGCACACGAGTTCTCACGATGGGGTTATGGCCAGAGGAGAAGGTAAGGCCTGGAAGAGAAAACAAGCTTGAAGGAAATAATGGCAATGAGAAAGTTCTCACTTAAAATTTTTTCACATTTATTTATACTTATTGGGGAGTTGGGGCAAATATGTGCCACAGTAGGTATGTGGTTGTCAGAAGACAATTTGAGGGAGTTAGCTCTCTCCTTTTACCAGGTGAGTCCAGGGATGCAACTCAGGTCAGCAGGCTTGGTGGCAAGCACCTTTACCAGTGGAGCCACCTCACTGTTCCTACAGCCTCCTTACTCAACATGATTTCTGGAGGGGACACGTGGTGATATTTTATTTGTGCTGAAATGTGGTGATATTTTATTTGTGCTTTAATAAATAAAGCTTGCCTGGAGATCAGAGGGAATAGCAAGCCATTTTAAGTAAACAAAGAAGTCAGGCAGAGGTAGCACATACCCTTAATCCTATCACTTAGCAGGCAGGATATGGCTGGGCTAAGAGAGCCAATGAGAGAACAGAACAGAAAAGGCATATAAGCCGGGTAGACAGGAAGTAACTCGCATTTGGAAGCTGCAGAGTTGGTGAGGTAAGGTTGGCTGGTGGCTTTCCCTATTTCCCTGATCTAAGGCTTTCACCCCTATATTTGGCTCCGTGTTTTTTATTTAATAAGACCATTTAGAAATTCGTCTACAGACACATCATCTTGCTGTCCTGTGGCCTGGGCTAGCTCTCAACTCCTGGGTTCAACAGTCTTCCTGCCGTAACTTCCTGAGTACTGGAACTATAGTATGTGTCATGGCATACACTCACTAACTCATTTAAACATTATACTGGAAGCTGGAATGGCACGCATCTGAAAGCCCAGAAGCCAGGAGGGTAAGCCAGGAGAATTCAGAGTCTCAAGTCAGCCTAGGCTACACTGCAGGACCCAGTCTCAAAATCAATGAAATCATATAAAACATTCCAGGCACAGTGGTACACGCCTATAATCTCAGCTACTTGGGAGGCTTAAGCAAGAAGGAAATGAGTCTGAGGTCAGTCTGAGCAATATGGTAAGCCCCTGCCTCAAAACACACCATGCTGCTGTTTCCCCCTCCCCAGAATGCTGGGCATTTTGGCACTGACCTGTAGTCCCTGCACCCAGAAAGAAAGTCCAGAAAGAAAGATCACTGGGCCCTGGAATTCAAAGCTGGCCTAGGCTAAAACACAGTGAGACGACATGTCAAAAACTGACACTAAATTAAGGAGACAGCGCAGCAGAACTTCAAAATCCTTTATCAGCATTGCTTCTTCCTTCAAGCCCTTTGATGTTGTTTGACAGTGCTGTGCATCAAACACAGGACGTGACTATCTACCAGGTCATAACTCCAGGCCCACGCCTTCTTAAGTGTCACAACCAGTAAACAGCCTCTGAGCTGCAACAACTGCTAGTCCCAACTAGAACTACATTACAAGACACCCAATTTTCAACATCCTTTAACTGCAAATCAAATGAAGCCAACAGCGCTAGCTGAAAGGTC
>CABHPR010139615.1:8703-36439 GCA_902168415.1 Peromyscus melanophrys
TCCTCCTCCTCCTCCTCCTCCTCCTCCTCCTCCTCCTCCTCCTCCTCCTCCTCTTCCTCCTCCTCCTCCTTCTTCTCCACACACACATGTCTCTTCCGCAGGCCTGAGCACTTGTCTGTCCTTTTCTCTTATCTTAATAAAACTCTCGTTAGTGGATTCTGTCGTGTTTCCTGACATTTCCTCGCAGGGTAAGAGCACCGCCAAATAACTAACAACAGCCACAGAGCCTGGTGCTCTGTGAGGAGAGAGCCATGTGGGTGCTCTGTGAGGAGAGAGCCATGTGGGTGCTCTGTGAGGAGAGAGCCATGTGGGTGCTCTGTGAGGAGAGAGCCATGTGGGTACTCTGGTGAAGACACAGCCATGTGAATATTCTGTGAGGAAATAGATATACAATAAGTTTCTTTGTGAGGAGAGAGAAAATTGGGGGTAACTGTAAGGAGTGAGACATATTTGGGGTACTCTGGGAGAGACACAGACCCATGTGGGGTGCTCAGTTCACAGACTCAGGAGGTCAAACACATATTTAAAACACTGTGATTAACTTTCTCTGACATGTGGACAGCCCAGCTTTTCTCTCTGCCATGCGGATTTAGTTCACAGGAGGCAGGGCAAAGCACCTCTCACAGCTCCACAATCACTCCCATGGGTGTTCTTAAGATACAGACATGTTTTGTCTGGGAAGATATTCCAAGATAGGAGTTTCTCAGTTTCTGCAGATAAAATAATTTATATTCAACACCAGAACATTAATAGTCTTAAAAAGATAGGCATTATCTGAGCCTAAAATTACATGTTAATCTGATAAAGATTTGTTGTCTCAAAATGTGTGTGTCAATGTCCTGGTGAGACGTTTAGTATGTGAGGGCACCAGTCTACCCCAAGTGCCTCAGAAACAAGCCCCACTGCAACAATGATCAAATTAGTTTTCCCCTGTTCAATTCGCCAGAGTTCTGAAATTTCACCTTTTCACTGGAGATTAGTAAAATAAGGACTTATTACACCAAGACACAGGTATACAAGTAAGAAATGAAACGTATATTGGCGTGCACACACAAGGACATGCATACAAACACACACACAATCAAACAAGCATGTGCCCAAGAACAAATATATACACAAGGACACACACACACACACACACACACACACACACACATATACACACACACAGGCACGCACACACACACACACACACACACAGGCACGCACACACACACACACACACACACATATACACACACAGGCATGCACACACACACACACACACACACACACACACACACGTGTGCCTGTGACTTCAAAGAGGCCGTCCCTACCATGTTGAGTACAGTGAGGACATAGGTGGTAATGTTCTCATGGCCGTGGCTCTGCAGCATCTCTCTGTCGACCACCACCAGCGTCTCCACATTCAGCTCCTCATTTCTGTGGGACTTCAGGAGGGAACGCTTGTGTCGGGCGGTAGGCTTGTACTCGTCAGGCAAGGTGTAGAGGTCTTCCTTGGGAGGCTGGGGCATGGCTGTGGAGGAATGGGTAGAGAGAAAGCCAGAGTCAAAGCTGATCCTACAGAAGTCGGAAAAATGAATGTTCATGTGGTGATATCTTGTGTCCCCCCCAATATATTGTGCACCCTTATAGTGGTATTTTAATTGTGCTGAAATGTGATTTTATTTGTATGTTAATAAAGTTGCCGAGGGGTCAGAGCTATTAGCAAGCCATAGCGAAAGCCGGTTGTGGTGGTGCACGCCTTTAGTCCCAGCACTTGGTAGACAGAACTAGGTAGATCTCTGTGTGTTCAAGGATACAGCCAGCATTGGAGACACACGCTCCAATGTGTGTCTGGAGGTCTGCACAGACAGGCAGTGACGAGGCAGTCACGTGGTTGGGTTTACAACCAATGGGAAGACAGAACACAGAGTCTATTTAAAGACAAACAGACAGGAAGTAGCTCCCTTTTCGGAGAGGTCTCCTGGCTGAAGAGGCTAGCTGAAGCAGGTGGGTAAGGCTCTTAGCTCTGACCTCTTGGGCTTTTATCTTTACATTGGCTCTGTGTTTCTTATTTAATAAGACGGTTGGTTACATCTACACACCCTAGTAAAGCTTATCTGAGGATCAGAGGAAAAAGCCAGCCACTATATTAAACATAGACGTCAGGCAATGGTGGCACACGCCTTTTATTCTAGCATTCAGATCCATGCGGATCTCTGTGAGTTCAAGAGCACACTGCAAACAGAGCCAGGCATGGTGACACGTGCCTTTAATCCCATCACTAACCATGGAGTTCTGGAGGTCTGTACAGACAGACAGGAAGTGATGTAGCTGGGCAGAGAGAGGAAGTGAGATGGCAGAACAGAAAGGCATATAGGCATGGGTATACAGGAAGTAGCTCTGTTTGGAAGCTGAGGAGTTGGTGAGGTGAGGTTGGCTGTGGCTTTCCTATTCTTCTGATCTCTCAGTTTTTCACCCCAATATCTGGCTCCAGGTTTTTTTATTAATAAGACCTTTTAAGATTCATCTTGCATGTTCATGCTGAACAAGATGATCCCAAGTTTTAAAGACAGCCTGGGCTACACAAAGAAACCAAAACACAGCAATAGGGTTCTCATATTAGAAGAACACAGAACTGCCAATTCTTTGCGACACAAGACGTGTTAAAGTCACCTTCTAAATTTAAATGAGGTTCACATAATCTTGGTGTCTTGGAAATCATTGCCAGAACTGACTTCACATGGTTTTGTTCTGATTTAAAATGAGAGCCGAACCCTATTATCTAAAACGAGCACGTCCTAGGGCCAAGGACATAAAGGCATAGAGATTTCCAGAGCAGAGCTCCTCCACATCGTTACTGGCAGAGCAGCAAGGAGTTTGCTTTCTTTTCACAGTTGAAGCTGGCATCTGGACATAACCAGCTTTCCAGTACTCCTCCCAGTCAGTCATACACTGTTGGTGGCAGCTGCACTCGATGGGTGCTGAACAGTCTAATGAAGGCTGTGAATACTTAGCAGACTTAATTACAGAGCAAGCCACACTCTACCCTTGTGGAGTGACTCCTTTAACATGCTTTTGTAATTATGACAATTAACACTGTATTAAAAATGATTAACTTTGGAAGATGGCTAAGAAACTGCAGAACCATTTCATGGGAAAGTTTACTTCAGTCCCCCATCCTGTGATCTACACTTCCAACTACAGAAGCTCACCTATAGAGCCTGCTGTGAGCAAATATGACTCTGCTTGACTAAATTAAAAACTCTGAATCCAGAAGTGACCCAATATCCAAAACTATTTGAGTTGAAACATAAAGCCACAAGTAGAAATCCTATACCACGTCTTTGTGACAAGTCACACCTGAAACCCATATACACTGAGAACATCCTCTAGAATTACCTCCAGGTACATGTTAAGGCACATCGTTAATAATGAAGTCTCTGTTCAGTTTTGGAATCCATCTCCAAGGTTACTCATTATGTGTACACACAAGTATTCTACAACTCAAAATATGGTGGAATATGTAAAATTTCCCCTCACAAGTATTTCACCTGTGGGAGACTCACTCAGCCTGTATCTCAAACCTAAGCAAGCCCTAGCTAAGGTTAATGGAAGCTTTGTGACTACTGTAACTTACACACGCATAGACACCCTTGTAGGAGCTGTTCTGGGCCATTCGGCTTCTACATCAGCTACTGTCGAGGATGCGGTGGGACCGCAGATGCAGAGGGAGTAAATACAGCCAACTCCTGGTTCTTCTCTAGAAAGTGTTAGCAAAGGGTTTCAGATACATGTGGTGTGACCTTTAGATCTCCTGGTTTTAACCTCCAGTGGTGGGAAATGTGTGCAACACAAAGGCAGGACACATCAGAGGGCAGGACAACCATGTTCCCAATGCTGGCTGCAGGGGCAGAACTCTTAGAAGCCCCTGAGAGCAAACACTGTCCGCCTTAGGTCTGTGCTTTCCAAATGCCCTGGGAACATGTGCACGTAGCTAAACCCACGTCAGCAGATGCCCGCAGCTGAGATGACCACGTTTCCTTCATCAACCATACCTCCAGCCTCAGCATCCACTTTAACTAATTATCTGCATTGGTCATCTGCTTCTAAAGAGAACACGCTCACATTTTTTCGAAAGCAGGGGTTCTAATGGGAACAGCCTTTCCATGAGTGACATCCACTTAGAAGAACAGGACCCACCAAGAAGATCAGGGCCAACTCTGCAAGAAGCCAAGCAGGCAAAAGAGGAATGCCACTGAACTTGATTCACTCTGAGATTTCCAGGCCCATCTGAACACAGCCCTTGTATTTTGTTCATGGGACAAAATGGGTTCAGACACTGCATGGGCTCTGATACCTCAGTGGCACTTGTCCCTTCATTGAGCACCAGTGGCTTCATTCAGTCTCTTTATTCACCAAGATCCATAGAACATCTGTCAGGTTCTCTCTTCTGCTTCAGAGAGGCAGATCAAGCAACCATAAGAGCCAAGTAGGTTTGGGCTGGAGGCCTAGGTTGCCTTTGTGTTCCCTGGGAAGGGCCAATCAGGCGATGCCTGAACACTCAGGCAGAGGAGACTCTAGAGAACTGTGGGTTTCCTGGACCATGAGAACTGGATACATGCAAACAGGAGTTCTCACTAAGGGGTCAAAACAACACGATGCTCATAAAGGCTTGCTGACAAATTGCAGGTAAGTTCTGTGCTCCACTCACCTCTTTGATGTGGCAGTGTAAAGCTCCAAATATGCATATAAATAAGTTACCTCAGCAGGAAAACTATGTGAGTTTTAATATGTCTAAACCTCAAGTATAGAGTTACTGAGGGGGATGCCAGGGCTCTTGGTTTTTTAAGATGTCTGGCAGGGTCTATAGTTCTGAGATGTGTATCATTGTAATCTGCTCCCTAGCTTTTAAAAAAAAAATCATCTGCCACATCCATCCACCACTCATGAGAGATATAATACGATCACTAGAGTCACCCCTGATGACAGCAGTGACAGTTAGTACACTTCACCTTGTGCAAGACATGCCTTTAATAAATTAAAAGTATCCCATTATCTTACACAATTATCCAAATCATTAAATGCACAAAAATCGCCCTTACATACATTTCTTGCGTCTACCACAGAAATGCTGCTTCCGTGGGAGGTCAAGATGGAAGTTGCCACGGTGAAGGTCAGGTCTCGACAGATCTCGTTTCCTGGTGACCATCAGGACTTCATTTTCTCTGAGAGCCTGGGGCTCAGTGGATCTTTTGTACAGTACGTGGGAGGGAGAGCCAGCCTGTGTGGACCTGCTGGCTTTGTCTGTTAGGTGTGGAGGAAGTGGCTTTAAAAAGTAATCAGCGTCCTTTGTTCTTATCATGCCTAACTGGAAAAAAGGAGGGAGAGAGAAAACACACCACAGTTAGAAGCCACACTAGCTCTCCAGACGGATGGAATGTGCTCTCGTTCTTCCTCTAATATGGCTGCCCCAACAATGCAACCTTGTGCAAGAAGGGCTGATGAGGAAGGGTAGGAAGGTCCCTGCATACAACCTGAGTTTTCTTCATCTACACCTTCCCAGAGAGCTTGGGGGCACAGAATGGCTCTATAATCTGATTTATAGATGGCATGGGTGTGGAGTGGGGTGGGGTGGGGTGGGATAGGGTGGTAACACACCAAAGACAGTGGATTTAAGTCACAATTACTTGAGCTTTGAGAAAACCTGTGCACAGGGTTAGATATTGATATTGGCATGTAGTCTCAGTAGAGAGAGGAAATTAAAATCTTAATAATTTCCAAAGGTCTACTCAAATGAACTTTAAATTTTTAATGATGTGATAAATTGCAGAAAATATGTTAACAGAATCAATCCAGAAAAAAAAAAACATGAAGATCTTAGCACACACAAGAAGATCTTTCTAGACAAGATATTATAGGAAATGTGAGATCAATGATTTGAAGAAATCAATAAAATGCCCATACAGCATAACTGAATAAGAAAAATGACATTTAAAATATGTTGAGGAGACAAAGCTAAGATTGTATTTTTAGATCTTTAGAATGGCAAACAACTTTTAAAGTTTGCTAACACAGCTATTGATGAGAATGAGAGCAAACAGTTGGAAGTAGGAACCTAGGCTACACTCAAGAGGCATGCTTTGTGGCTGTCCAACATGTCAAGACTATAAACACACCACTCAAGTCTAGGATTTAAGCCTTAACAACCCCTGCCAAATATTTCTTATAAGCGTGATTTTGTATTGGAAAACACAGCATGCTAGAAAGCTAATTCACCACAATCAAGTGAGGTACCCGGGCAAAGATGGTTCAATATACACCAGTTAATGACATCATATCAGGATAACAAAGGTGAAACCCATGTGGTCATCACCACAGATGCGGGGAAGGCACTTGCTGTGGGATGGTCTGTATGTCAAATATGTTGCTTATTGGTCAATGAATAAAACACTGATTGGCCAGTGGTCAGGCAGAAAGAAGTATAGGCGGGACAAGGAGGAGAGAATTCTGGGAAGTGGAAGGCTGAACACTGCCAGCCGCCACCATGACAAACAGCATGTGAAGATGCCGGTAAGCCACAAGCCATGTGGCAAGGTATAGATTTATAGAAATGGATTAATTTAAGATATAAAGACAGTTAGCAAGAAGCCTGCCACGGCCATACAGTTTGTAAACAATATAAGTCTCTGTGTTTACTTGGTTGGGTCTGAGCGGCTGTGGGACTGGCGGGTGAGAGAGATTTGTCCTGACTGTGGGCCCGGCAGGAAAACTCTAGCTACAGGCACTGGATAAGATTCAATTTCCTTTCAGGATAGAATCACTGAACAAGTTAGACGTAAAAGGACTGAACCTCGGAATAATAAAGGCCGTACTCAAATACAGACCTAAGTATCAGTACTCTAACTGGAGAAATGATAAAAAGTATGTGTGCTATGACCTGGAGCAATGTAGGGATGCTGTTTTGTCACTTTTACTCAATAAATTATTGGCAGTCTTAGCCAGAGCCATCACCAAGAGAGAGAAATAAAGGACTTTTAAATAGGAAGGGAGAAAGTCACCTAGCTATATGTATCGATGACAGTGGCCTCAGTTTCCCCTTTTGCCTATGTATCCTCATGATCAAAAGCTATACACAGAAAATCCTGAGTCCATCAAAAATATTTGCAGGGCACAAAGTCAGCACAGAAAAAACACCAGCAGTAGGGAGATGGTCTGAGACATCAGGAAAGCGATTGTACACAATAAGAGCAAAGAAGAAGCCCCAAGACTCCCCACAAGGAGAATGCCACAAGCTGACGGAGGACTGAAGAGGACACCAAGAAGAGCATCATTAAGGCTCATGATGGATGAAGAAAATTCAAAACTCTAACTTGCTCTTGTCTATGGGACCTTTTCGTTGTTATTATGCTGTTGTTATTCGAGCCTATTTTGATGATTCAGTACATGCAGGATGAAGTGGACACATGGCTAAGTTTGTGATTTCAGGAGCCTGTGACCCATTCTCATGGGGAGGCTGGGGACAGGGAGTCTCTCTCTCACACTGATGCACCAAAGGAAACCCCTGTGCTTCCCAGGCTGTCCACATGAGTTTGCAGATTCACACGGGCTGGGTTGATAGGCATGGAGAAACATTTTCTAGATCTTGGGAAAAAGCCAATTTCCATTGTAGGGAACAGTGGTGGGAGGTCTAACAGAAAGCCCAGGCTTCTCACACCAGGGAAGTTAAGCATTAGCCACACAGCTCCTGCTGGGGAAGCAGAAAGGACAAAGGAAAACTTGGTTAAGTTATCAGTGAAGCAATCAGGACCATGGGGGGTTGGCCCCCCAGGGGCCCAGAGTCCATCCAGGTCTGGGAAGTGGCAATGCTTAAAATGTCTGATCAGAACCAGGCAGAGCAAGAACAGGCTGCCACCCAGGAGCAACAACTTTGGCCTTCTGGAACTTTCAACTGAAAGAGGACTCTGCTTTGTAGTTCTGCCTTTGTAGTAGTAGTTCAGCTTCGTGTGCTACTCAGATTGGCTTTCCACACTATTGAAGGCAACTAGTGTATGTATTACATTTAAAGACAAATCATGACCTACTTTTATAAGCTTTCTCATTTGTGGACAACCCCTTCCTTTCCAAAACAACCCTTAGGAAAAAAACAGACCCTCAAATCATTAAGGCCCAGCACAGATGATCCTCTGTCTCTCCAGAAAGCCTAGGGTGGATGTAAAGTAGACGCCTCAGTTTTCATCTTGTGGTTCTAACATATATTTGCTATGTGACTTTAGATGATTTGTGAAGCCTCTCCATGGTATTTTGTCATCTAGTTAGTAGACAAAAAGATAGTATCTATTCAAAACATATGTTCTAGTGAAGAGTCAGGGAAAGGTGGCTGCAGCAAAGAACAAAACATGCCATTCTTCCCTCTTGATGATCTCAGACTCTCTTCTGGTGACTGCAGAGTCTCTAAAGGTTTTTCCAGGCCTTCTGAAGCCCCATTCCTGTAGCATGTAACCCCACAACCAAACTCCACCCATCTTTGTGTCGGGCTTTTTGTAGGTTCCTTGTGGGATGTCGTTGTGTTCTATGGTGGCTGTCTAGACTAACATCATCTTTAGCTTCTCAGGTTCAAGCTGTTCTCTGGTGGTTAGGGAAATGGACTTCACATTCAGGCAATGGGGTCCTGAGACAGCAAGAGGAATTTGTGTGTGTGTGTGTGTGTGTGTGTGTGTGTGTGTGTGTTTGTTTTACTAACTAATTATTCAAGCATCACATTTGTTTAATTAATAACTTAATTGGTTATGATATCTTATATTTAAACAAGTTTCAATTTCACTAAATATCTAGAGCACAGTAACTGATAAAAAATGATATTTTGGTAAAATATCATTTTTGGTAAAAAAGCAATGGATGATGAAATATTTTAAAAGGTTACTCTATTACCTTGTTTTTTGGCCAGCTTATTCAAGAGAATAAGTGAGTCATGGAAGATGAATGTTTTTTTTTCCCCTATCAGAGTATTTCTTTACTGAACCAAGAGGATTAATTTAGAAACTAAATTAATCATAAGATATCTAGTGCATACCCTGCCTACACCTCCTCCTAGTGCTGTCAGAGGGTAGATTATTAACCAGGCTTCAGCAGAAGTTGGTACCTCCTAAGCTTGAACAGGAGCCCTCCCAGGGCCTGCACCTCACAGCTGGCCAGTCCTGTCAGCCATTGTCCCTGGAAACTTAGCAATCTCCTGCTGTTCCCATAAGGGAGGGAAGGACGCAGGTATGTTAACCCCGAACCCTGCTGCTTCTCAGTAATATAAGCACACTACTGAGGTGTCAAACAGAACATCTACTTTCTGGTATTTGCTATCCACAATTAGAAGTTGGTTGGTTTTTATGACCTGTGCACTTGGAGACTACATACCTGGATATGGATACATAAGGTATCCATGTAAGTTAAAGGGATCAAACACACATGGAAATGGCATAGAAATGGCTGTATGTCCCATCCATGAGCCATCTTTCCTGAAGAGTGATAGGGTCCACACGAAAGGCTCTCAGATGATACCATGTGCCCTTTTAAGAGAGCTGAATACCCCTAGGCACAGTGACGAAAGGATTGTGTCAGCATGAACACAGCCATTTAGCTCCTAAATGATATGACTTGAACCTGCCTCCTGTTCTCAAAAGCATGAATTGAGGTGCAACATTATACCCATGCCAGGGGTCCTCAGTGATACTTCAGAGACACTACAACGGTCTCAGCATCCAAAAAGCATTTATCAAAGCTCAATTGCTCTCTATTTCCTCATAACTTCAGGATCAAAATGAACCAGGCCCATCATTTGCCACATCTACTCCAAACCACAGTCAGTTTTGTTCCAAAATGACATACGATGGTTTGAAAATAGAAATTCAGCCAAGGTCACTGTAGAAGCTAAAGAAAGCCCAAGCGCTTGCCCTCTCGGAGCCGTCTCGGGTTGGGTTCCTTCTCTCTTCGCATCACACCTGGACTTCCTCAGCGCTGCTTCCTCAGACAATGGGCCGATGTGCTGCTCGCAGGGACCACTGTCATCCTCAACCCAAACAAACCCAGCGTTTTTGTGACTTAGTCAGGTCGACCCTTGGTTCCTGGACCCTTTCCACTTGCTTGTCTGTCAACTTGAAACACTAATATTTTGACACTCGACACCTCAACAAGGTTTCTCCTTCAAGTTTAATCTTGTTGGTTACGGCATTACTCCTGTCACCAGGATGCACTGAAGAGGACCTGAAAACCCGAGGTTTCTCACACGCTTGAGTCACTGCTGCAGTGACACCAGATCGCAGCCCAGCGTGGGAGCCCTGACTGCTGGGACATGGGAAGGAGAAAAGGAGAGAAAACCACAGGAGGAGAAGCCTGAGTGCTGGTAGTCGTCTGCAGGCTGACTGGCCATACAGAGTATTGTCTTACTGTGAGTAGGCCATTGTCAGTGATGCCTGTGACTTCCGGCAGCATTCTGGCTAAAGAACAGGGCTGGAGGGACCTTCTAAGAGTGAAGACTCCCCCTCTAGTACTTGTCCTCCAAGGAGAGGCTGCCTGGCATGTGATTTTGAGCTCAGACCAGAACATGCACAGCATAGCATTTTCCTCTCAGGAGAAGCATGCCCCAAGGAAGTGCATGTGAGGAGTGGGGCTTGGTCATGGGACAAGCTTATCCACCATGTGCACAGTCCTGGGTGACGGCTACGTGAAGTGGGTGACAACCAGAGATGCGGTGCCCTCTAAAACCAGAGCATGCTCTAAATTTGGAGCTCAGCTTTATACATTTCATGTACTTGTACAAATATTTCACGTTCTCCAAAACTAGTTTTATCAGTGGTAAGATATGAATATTGGGTCTACTATTTGCGTTAATTTCTTAAGTTCATGCTTTTTATTTGATTCATAATACAGATAAGGGAAAATTTATTAGGCTAGTCCAAATCACATCCTCTTTTATCTGCTTTTAGGTGGGTTACTAATTAGTAAAGCGTGTATTTTTTTTTATACTTTTAACTAGATAAAAATAAATGAAAATAAACATGAATATAGAAGTGATTTTGTCTTTGACATCTTCCACAGGACAGGAGTGTACTAAGTCTTATGAGGTATTTACTGTTTCTGTCCAAATAACAAATATGTAAGGTGAGAAATGGTGTTTTATTTATTTATTTGTTTATTACTTTTTATTTTTATTTTTATTTTATCAAGGGAGGGTTTTACTGTGAAACAGACTTGGCTGCCCTGGAACTCGTTGTGTAGACCAGGCTGGGCTCAAGCTCACAGAGATCCGCCTGCCTCTGCTTCCTCAGTGCTGGGATCAAAGGCGTGGGCCACCACCGCCCTGCTCTTGTATTTCTATATAAAGAAGTGAACGATAAATGAAGAAATGTTACAGCAGAGGAGCCAGTGCGGCAGCTGACGGAAGCTCGGGGCTGTGTGACTTCTGCTTCCTGTCCTTTCCATGCCTGGCTCCCTCTTTGCCACCACTCACCATTCACTCTGTGAATAAGCTGCTAGGTACACACAGGATCTGGTGATGGCGGCTTAGAGGAAGGGACTGGCACAGACCAGTGGACAGAGAAGCAGGAAGCATATCTGGTGAAAATGAGACAGAGAAGAAAGACAGAAGGGCAAAGATGGGGGAGAGGCTAAGATCAGAGCCCAGGGGGAGGGACTGCTCCAGCAGAGAGCCATGTGTGGTAAGAGACCAAGTTACCATCAGCAAGGACTTCACAAGCTCTGCAAAAGGAGACTCAGAGGGCAGCATGCAGTTGTGAGTGAGGGGCTGGTGTCTGCTCGGAAGGTGATTCTAATGGCACTATGTGCTAAAGGTGGTTTGAGAGCATTTGTGTTTAAAAATTGTACAATAATGTCATATGATCTTTAAATATAACTTATTCCTAAGCTATGCTTATAAATGGACATTACCCCAAAGGTCCCAGTGTGTCAGGCAATGGACAGTGAATGTGGAGATTCTTTTCTGTGTCTTCCTTGGTGCTTCCTTGGCAGTGAGAGCACTTGAGACTTGAATCATAAGAACACAGAGTAGCCAAGACTGGACGATTTCCCCATCACCACTAAGGTCCCCCCCCCCCCCCACACACACACACACATCACAACAAGAAATTTTATCCTGGCAATATTCTAATCATTATTAATATAGTTTCCATTTTCTGAACTTATAATCTACATCAGGATGATATTTTTTATTTATTAGCACACAGGTCAGCAGTTCTCAACCTGTGGGTAGCAACCCCTTTGGGGTCGAATGACCTTTTCACAAAGGTCACTGAAGACCATCAAAAAACACAGATATTTACATTATAATTTATAACAGTAGCAAAATTACAGTTATGAAGTAGCAATGAAATGAATTTTATGGTTGAGGGTCATCATAACATGAGGAACTGTACTAAAGGGTCATAGCACTCGGAAGGTCCTAGCTGTTGATTTAAAAGTTGCAGAAACTGATGCCAGCATGGCTGGAATAATCCATGTACCATGTAATTTTTTTCTTTCACACCCTTGGACATTCTTCATAATACACACAAACACAAGCTCTTCCTAGGTATAAAATATCAATCATCAATGCTCTTCCAAGTGCAGTCTTCTAAACACAGACAGGCAGTGTCCTAGCTTGCTCCTCTTATAGCTGAAAACACCATGACCAAAGAGACTTAGGCAGGAAGAGGTTAACTTACCTCACAATTTATAGACTATAATGTAGGAAAGCCAGGGCAAGAACGGAAGGCAGGAACTTAGAGTCTGTATTTGAAGCAGAGACCATGGAAGAATGGTGCTTATTGCTTTGTTCCCTGTGGCCTGTTCAGCCACTTCCTCATACAGTCAGTACCATCTGCCCAGGATGGCACTGCTCACAGTGGGCTGGGTCCTCCTACATCCATCATTAGGCAAGAAAATGGCCCTCAAACTTGCCTACTAATGGAGGCGGCATCTCAGTTGAGGTCCCCTCTTCCTAGGTGACTCCAGTTTGTGTCAAGTTGACAAAAACTGCCCAGCACAGACAGAAAATGGCTCAGGAGACTGAGCCATGTGGTGACATTCCATGGTTCCACTCAGGGTTGAAGCCTCATGACGTCATGAACATTCCCACATCTATCGCTTAGCTGCCTCATGTCCCATGTCTCTAAGTTAGTTATGTGCCCTGACTTTCAGTTTACACACCAGGAAACCATAGCAGCTTGTTAACAGCCTTATTAAATCATTAATTTCACAGTAAAAGGTTCAGATGGAAGTCATACCAACTGAATAAAAACTGCACATGTTTAGGCATCCCGTTTGAGAAGGACTCTGCCCATGGAAGGAGGCAGTTTCACTGCTGAGAACCAAGCCACCGACTGTAAAGCACAGTTAGTCAGCCCCTCTGTCTTCAGAGAGAAGTAGCAAAGGATGCCGGAGACCAAGGCTGCACAATGCGACTCTTCTGCTCAGGGTTTAAGGCCCACCTGAACCAGAGTCAGTGTAGACCAAAGCTACACAACCTGACTTGCTACAACACAGGGAAATCTGTGAAAACAGTGGCCACTGCCGCCATTCAATACCCTCCTTCCAAACTATTTTGGGTGATAAAATTAGCCAATGGAAGGGTGAGGGTCAATGCGACCCCCTGAAAATATAATTGTCTTAGAAGTAAAAGCAATGTGACCATGGTGGTAGCTTTGGAGTGAGTAAGCAGCAAGGAGAGTAGGACATTAAGACAGCTCCCCCACGCAGACACCAATCCCTTAAAGTCAGAGATTTACACTCAGTGGATACGGAGCAATATCTCACAGCAGTTTAGTAGGAGCAAATGAGAGTATGACTGTTGTCTGCAGAGCTGATGTGCCGTCATCCACTGTAGAGTCCAAGCCAGGCCCTGATGGCACATAGCCAACATGGATAGAGGCTCAACAAGCAACATGGTGTTAGTTGCCAGTGCTAACCCGTGGATCAGAAAGCAAAACACAAAGAGAGGCTGAGGATGAATAGGACAGGAAGACTCTGCAATGGTTGAGGCTGAGCTGTACAGACTCTGCTGTGATGGACTCTCGGGTCCTGAATGTGCTTACTCATAAAACAAAGGATCATTTTTAAAATTTTTATTTTACTGTCATGAAAAATTCACACATAAGCACTGCATCTACATCACGCTCATCTCCCTCCCGATCAATCCCTCCTTCCTGACTCTTCTCCTAAATTCATGGCATCTTCTTATACAATTATTATGGTTACATATATACATAAATAGACAAACATACATGAATGGATCCATTTAGCATTTCTCGCATGTATATGTCCATGAATGACCAGGTAGGGTTAAAAACTCTTCAGTAACATAAGAGTTTTTAAAAACACAGTGAATGACCACCAAAACCCAGAAAGGGGTTGATGTAAAGGGAATTTAGAATAAATGAATCAGGAAATAATTAAAAGTGATGCAATTAAGGAACAGACGATCTCCAACAACCCGAAATCTAGCTTTTATGCTGAAATAGGCATCCTTGTGGAAATGTAGTGAGCAGAAACACAAAGAGAGCCAAGAGAACTGGCATCGTAATGCAATATGGCTGAGAATTTCAGTGGCAGTCCCCTCTCTGAGAGATTAAATGCACCACTGCCTGCATTCTACATCAACCTGCTATACTTGTCAACCTCATGGTCTTCCTCTCTCTAATCAACCTGCTGCAAGCATCTAGTCCATTACACAAAACCTTCTATCTGCCCCGTCACCTGGATATGGCAATCTATCAATATGTGTAGCTACATAAACTTAAATTTAGTGGAAATTGCAAAAAAAAAATTAAAATTCAGTTCTGGGGTTGCTCCATAGATCAATAGATCTTCGGGGTCAACTTTAACAACAGAGAAACTTCACCTTTAGCCTGTCGGCCCTCATATGTAGCCACCATATCGGACAGCATGCGGTCCCATCATGGTGTGAAGCTCCGCTGGACCATCTCAGAGCACTGCTCTTGAACAACTAGTTATGGGCCGGTTTCAGAACACCGCCTGAGATTTTCTTGCAACATTTATCTGTGAAGGAGAGTAGATGATGTACAGCAAGGAACAATTTTGTTTCAGTTGTATTGAAGATTGACCTAGGGACCTTATTTTGGGCGGTAGGCAGGTGCTTTGCCACTGGGGTGGAGCCTCCAGCCGAGAAGAATCTTTACAACCGCACAATGTAGCATTTCAACAATGTTGTCACAGTTGAAACATTTAGAGCATGCTATCCTAGGCTGATCCCTTAATAAGACTGCTCTGGGTTGATGCAAAGCTACGCGAACTAACAGCAATAGACAGAAATGTGCAAGCAAGTGACCCTCTACTCAAGGCACTGGACATTATTGCTGCTACCAAACACAATCTATGAAATATGTCACTGATGGAACTTACCTTTCCAAAGTTTTCTGGCTCATAGACATTGGTTGAAGTCCATATAATGGAAGAAACTCCGTCCTTTTAATCGATGTTCGTGGGTATATCTGTTTACCTCACTCTCCAGTGGGTTATCTACCAGCACAGACCCAGGTATATGTCTGTACTGTAGTTCCTCAGCCGGCAGTGGTTTCCACTGGACATGATGACTTCAGTACTTGGTGTGTTTTTCTCTAGGGCTTGAGCTGTGTGTGTGTGTGTGTGTGTGTGTGTGTGTGTGTGTGTGTGTGTGAGAGAGAGAGACCCGTGTGTATCAGAGCATATGCTTGTGTTGACAGACTTGCTTCCTGTTTCAGGAGACAGGATAAATCCAGCTGTTTTACTCTGTCAGTGTGCACAGTCAATATGCCTACTTCACACAGGTGGAGGGAAACATTAGAGCTAGCCATGGAGATCACAGGACAGCTTTGGAACAAGGAGGTGCTGTTTAGAACCAGCCAACAAGACAGACATAGCTTGTGTGGGACTCAATGCAGGGAGGAAGTGACCAAAATTCCAAGGGCACTGTGGCAAGTCACAGAAGAGGACACTGATTGCTGGGATACCTATTGCTAGGTATGTTCTGGCAGGAGTTGGCCACAGTGGCCAGGTGAGTCTGGAAACAGTCCACCAGCACCCATGTTTTCTAGTAGAAGCTGTGTGTCCTGAGGGTCTTGTCACTCGGCCTTGCAGGATGTTTCGAATGCATGCACCTTTCCCCCATACCCTGCACCACCCCTGTGTGACTGCTGGGCTGCTGTCTCTCTACTTAAGGAGAGGCTGGGAAATCTGCAGTGGGGTCATGTAGCTGACACTTAGCTCATGAGTCAGTTGCTTTTCCCCCTGTCAACACTATCCCTGAGGCAGTGTTTCCTTTCTCCCAAGCCATGCAATATACATCATCTACAGCAGAGCCCCTTAAGCTCCAGGCTCCGGGAATGTGTGTACTGTGTACCTATGCATGTTAGAGGACTGTGCTTTTTTGTTGATTACCTATAATGCAATTCCTTCTGTCCCATGTTATCACCCAGAGCCTATGGAACAGATGCACAGTGGTGCTTAGCAGCTATTGTTATATAGAGAAATAGAAGCCGGAGGAATCTGAATGCCTATCCACCCATGAGTGAATAGACAACTCTCGAAAACACACACAGTAGATGCCCTTTAGCAATACAATGAATTGAAGAGCTGGGAAACGCTGCCCTGTGGACGAGTCCAGATACACGATGCTGAGAGAGGGGAATCAGAGCCACACTCCCCAGCTGGCGGGACATCTAAAGCAGGCAGTGGAGGTGGGAAGCAGGCTGCATGATTGCCATGCTTGAGTGGGAGTGGGGAGTGAGTGCCAAAGGAATGGGCTTTTTCTGGGACAACAACAATGACTAAAATCAGATTATGGGGACCAGAGAGATGAATCAGCAGTTCAAAGTACTTGCTGTTCTCGCAGGGGACCTGAGTTCAGATCCTAGCACTCATACCAGTTGCACAACCACCCATAACTCCAGCTACAAGGGAGTTGCACTCTCTTCTGACCTCTGTGGGTACCTATACACATGTGATAGACAATCGCACAGCAGACAAACACACGTGCACACAGATATAAACATTTAAAATCAGATTATAGAGAAGGTTTTGGGTGACCATGTAAACTACTCAAATGTTAGTGAATTACGCACTTGAAGTGGTAAGGTTTTGTTACATCAACTATAACTCAAGAAAGCATTTAGAAAATAAAGAAACATGAGCCCCTGGGAGTGTGACTGAGAAACTGGGGATCCTGCACCTCTGGGATCCTAGGCTAACCACTTCCTCTATGTTTTTGCCTCTGGGGAGTTCAGCGGAGCTAAGATGAAGTCATTCTGAGAAACATCCTGGGGAGACACACAAGCTAGCCAGCAACATGCAGATATCTAAATGCTGATGGAGGGCCACACTGTCTACAAAAAGACAGTTGGAAAAGCAAGGAGGGATGGGAACTCAGTCAGCTCCATGAACAAGCAAGGTGTGCACTCAAGTAGCTTCCCTTGACTCTGGGCAGGGCAGAAGGGTCTGTCTGTCATGCTTTCGAGCACCATCACTCTAGAGGGCAGCTGGGATCTGAAAGCATATGACCTTTCCCGTGCTGACCCAGTGGAAGGTGGCGAGAAGGTCCCTGAGTTCCCTGCTGTAGAGACAGAGCAGAAACTGTGTCACTGAAGGAAGAATGAGATGAAGCGTGTTACCTAGGAAACTGCCACCACCTCCACATTCACCCACAGCCCAAACCCTTTTATTGAAGGAATCCGAGACGCTTTCCCTTCTCTGGATGATCTGAATGAGCAGGTGTGGCCTGTGCTATGAGAACATGAATGCTCCATGAGAGTCACAAGCCCTGACACCAAGACAAGCCATGTGCTTTGCCCATGTATGTGTCTGTGCTCTGTTGGTCATCTGTGTTTTCTGGAGCCGAGGGCAGAAGCTACTGCTGAAAAAAAGTGTGGTTTTCTAAGTTATCTACCAAACACAATCCAATTTCATACGGAGTTTAATGTAATGTCCACTTCCTAATTTATTTTCAAACAAGTTAGCTTTAGACATCTGAGCTTCCTGATGCAAAAGTCACTGAGGAATTTCAAATGCAAGCTGACCACTGTCTCCTACCTTCACTGTATGAACTGAGCAGACGGTCTTTAAAGGCCATTTGCTCATGGCCTGGAGATGGTCATCTGTACCAACACTGTGTTACCTTACTTCTGTTACACATGTAAAAACCTAGGCAGTTGCTTTAAACATCTGTTACTACGGAGACCAAACTGCACCATTCATAAATTCCAGACCCAGTTATGCATATGTCTACATATGTTCTTGGTCACGTCAGCATCCCAGGAGGATTATAAATGTTAGGACAGATGGTATTTTCAGACTTTAAAACTCAAATAGCAGGATCTTCACCCAAGTGGATGTGACCAATGATACTCAAGAAGATCTTTGTAGATGTGACAATGCATACAAGCATGGACTTTTAAAGAACACCTCCCTAATAAGCTACTGTCAAGAACTTATTATGCAAATAGTATTTTGTTTTTCTCCTTAAAACACTGATGTCACAGTAGCCTAATTAGCCCACAAGAACCTGGGATATTCTTTATCTGCAGGACGTTTATTTACTGCTAAAATGCTTGAACAGATCCATTGCTTCTAGAAGTACAAAAGTGAAAAACAAAACAAGCAAAGGAAAGGGTAAAAACTAAGTGATATTTTAATTGTACTGAAATGTGATTTTATTTGTATGTTAATAAATAATGTTGCCCGGGGATCAGAGCTAATAGCAAGCCATAGCAGAAACTGGGCGGTGGCGCACACCTTTAATCCCAGCTCTTGGGAGGCAAAGCTAGGTGGATCTCTGTGTGTTCAAGGATATAGCCAGCATGGAGACATGTAGCTAGAGTTTTCCTGCCGGGCCCACAGTCAGGACAAATCTCTCTCACCCGCCAGTCCCACAGCCGCTCAGACCCAACCAAGTAAACATAGAGACTTATATTGTTTACAAACTGTATGGCCGTGGCAGGCTTCTTGCTAACTGTTCTTATATCTTAAATTAATCCATTTCTATAAATCTATACCTTGCCACATGGCTTGTGGCTTACCGGCATCTTCACATGCTGTTTGTCATGGCGGCGGCTGGCAGTGACTCCTCAGCCTTCCACTTCCCAGAATTCTCTCCTCCTTGTCCCACCTATACTTCTTCCTGCCTGACCACTGGCCAATCAGTGCTTTATTTATTGACCAATAAGCAACATGTTTGCCATACAGAACATCCCACAGCAGAGACACATGCCTTTAATCTCAATACCAACTATAGAAGACCTGGAGGTCTGTACAGACAGGCAGTGAAGAGGAGGTCATGTGGTTGGTTTACAACCAATGAGAAGGCAGAATAGAAAGTATATAAAAAAGACAGACAGGAAGTAGGTCTCTTGGTTGAAGAGGACAGCTGCAGCAGTGAAGGGTAAGGTTCTTAGCTCTGATCTCTTGGGCTTTCATCTCTGCATTGGCTCTGTGTTTCTTATTTAACAAGACCATTCATCTACAGAACCCGGGATATTCTTTAACTGCACGAGATTTATTTACTGCTAAAATGCTTGAACAGATCCATTGCTTCTAGAAGAACAAAAGTGAAAAACAAAACAAGCAAAGGAAAGGGTAAAAACTAAGGTTAGCAAACAAACACCTAGCAAACAACAAAAAAACCTGCCCAGCCTAGGTTTGCAGTCAGTCACCGCTGTCTCTCTAAACCACTGTGGTACTGTCTTTGGGAGCCTTTGCTTCCAGTGAAGAAAGGATGTTTTGTCCCTGAAGATTCAAGGGAACCACAAAGACATGGCAATGTTTTCCTCTCGCAATCTCATGGCCAGAAAGCCAATCTTTTTGGAGATAATATAAGTAGGTTGCCCAGAATTTTAAAGACACTTTTTATATTAACTAGCACTATAACTGATTTATTATATATTTATTTATTGTATAACCCCTTTATTAGCTGTAGTGGTTGCAGTTGTCTCAACCACAGAAACCATAAATATAGCTGGCCCTAAAGACAGCATGGGTCATCTATGTCATCTCTCCCATAATCATCTCACACAGCGACTATCTGGTGGCTTTGCTGGTCATCTTTTGAGAGTTAGGACTTGCAGAAAACTCAGAAGATGATGACCATGGCTCCATCTAGCCCCCACAGACTTGCCAGCTCTTTATACATTTTTGGCTCAAAGAAAGAATTTCTCTGAATAGACACTTTTCAAGTTATTAGTTAGGACACAGATACAGAACCTTGGGGAAACGTGGGTGGAATTTCAAAGGAGAGATCCACCTGCTCCAAAAGCTGCCCTCTCATCCACTCTCTGCAATCAACCACACTTCACACACATCAAGGTCTGCTGAAGGCTGAAGACTGGCTCTGTGTATGCATTCTCTCCTATAGTCCAGGTCCACCGTGCTGGAGCTCTGAGCCAGCCCTGACATGAATGCTTGAAATCTGTAATCATTCCTTCAGGAAAGCAAGCTCCTCTTAAACCTTACTGTGATCAGAGTATAAATCTGTAATCATTCCTTCAGGAAAGCAAGCTCCTCTTAAACCTTACTGCGGTCAGAGTATATGTAAGACCTTAAAATAGTAAATGGTCTACAGAGGAGAGTCATGTTCCTTCCCAGACGTCAACCATGGCATTCCCAGAACAGTTCTCAGCTAGCGAGGTCCTTCCTGTTCAGGTCACTCCAGAGTCATTTGTCTCTGAAAGGACAGCCTTGTGAAGCCATTACATATGAGTGTGTTAGAATGAGTGTGGGTGGGTATGATATGGGTGAGCATGAGGTGTGTGTGTGTGAGCATCAGTGTGTGAATATGAATGTATGGGTTGGTGTGTGTGTATGTCTAGAGTAAGAATGTGGCCGGGCAATGGTGTTGCATGCTTTAATCCCAGCACTTGGGAGGCAGAGCCAGGCAGATCTCTGTGAGTTCGAGGCCAGCCTGGTCTATAGAGCGAGATCCAGGACAGGCACCAAAACTACACAGGGAAACCCTGTCTCAAAAAACCAAAAAAAAAAAAAAAAAAAAAAAAAGAATGTGTGATGTGTATGGTGTGTGGATGTGTAGGATGGAGTATATGGGTGTGCTGTTACCATGACACTTTTTTCATGTCTATGGTTGCCACAGTCACACTGGAAGAGTTACTGCCAGTGCCACAGCTGTGCAGAGGTCAAGACAGCTGTGGAGGCCCTGAAGTAAGGAAATAACTGTGAATGGGATTTAAACTTCTGGGCATCTGCATTGCTTTTTGGTATAATGCATTGCATTACTTTATCTGTGTTTCTCTCCTCCTCCTTCTCCTCTTTCTTCTCCTTCTCTTCCTCTTCTCCCTCAACTAAATAATGTTGTATCAGGAGTATGATTACTAGAGCTGTGATTGTCACAGATGCCTTCCAAACTCTTTTAAGGAAATGATTTACTGAGCTAGGTTGTGTAGTATTTCCAAATTGTCCCCCACATACACACCACAACGATTAAGACATGAGTTATATGTATTTAAATTATTTGGTTGATAAGATCCTTTGTTACCCAGCCAGTCATTAAGACTCCAAAGATATTGATGGGAAATGTCCTTGAGAGGAGGAATGTGTACTGGGTGGAAAATTCCTCACATTCCAGAGTCCATGGGCCATGGGGCTGGAATTTGGGCTCTTCCTGTTAGATGTCAGCTTTTGGCTGGTCACATGCTTGATTCCCTTTGTGTAAGATGGTGTGGTACTTAATATTCATTGTCAGCTTGACTCAAGTGCTAACCAACCACTAGACACACCACTGAGCATGTCTGTGAGATGCTTCCAAAGAGAATTACACATGAGGAGGGAGGCCCATCCTGAGTGTGAGTGGCTCTCTATGGCCTGTAGTCCCATACTGAATAAAAAGGAGAAGGGGAAAAGCTGGCTGAAGAGCAGCTTCCTGACTGTGGCTGCAACATGGTCAACTGAATCTTTAGTCCCTTCTCCTAACCCAAGAATGAAGTACCAATCACATCTACAACACCACAACCTCACCCATGTGTGCACTGTGTCTATCGCAGACGAGTCATGGCCACTCAACCCCATGGCAGAGTCTGATATGGTTCCACCTTCGATATGGTGGATAGAAGACGAAACCAGAGAAACCAAAAGTGGTTGGGGCTTGACCCTGAAACAAAGATCAAACAGAAAAGACTTCCGAGTCTCCAGATCTAACCCACTTTGCAGTTAGCGGCATAATCGTGAAATGCAGTCTGTGAATAATTGCCAAATAAGAGGATTAAACTGCAAACAATACAAACGAAGGGAATATGCTGTTATAAATGGAGCTATCACACTTCCCTCACGGTTGGGTATGGATTTTGGGTAGGATGCATGTTGTAGTGTTGCTGTCCTTTATAGTAATAGCACATCGCACATAGTGTGAAATACGTTTATGAGAGCGACACTGTAATTTTAATTGTAACACTGTAATTGTGCATGCTTTGAAGACCTTTTGACATTTAAGTTACAGTCTGGGAGATTAGTGACTTGCTCACACTTAAAAAAAAAGAGTTTAAGTTGTCTCAGACAACTATGGTTTCCAAGTGCATGTTGTAGCACAGGGCACACAGGGCTCTTAGATTCACTGCTGAGGTCTAAGCTGGATTCTCCTGTTCAGCCACTACTGATAGGACTCAGCCAGAGGCTTTGCTGGGGGCTTCTCAACTGTTTGCCTTTCACTTTTTAGTTTTTAGTCAGTATTTGGAATACTTCCCCTAACTTAAATAAATGCCGACTTTTACATGATTCCAATCAGTGTTTTAGACTCAAATTCGTTGGACACTGTGGCCCTGTTGACTCCTGTATCGATGTTCTGTTATTTCCAAACAGTAGAGTTGAGTGAGGTTGTTTAGAAAACAAATGCATTTGCAGTCCTAAGACGTTCAAGACCCCAGAGGTGTTTGTGTTCCTTCCAGGAGGAAGAGACATGGCCAGCACCCCACTGGCCATTCCTACTTACAGGGGAGGGCAGGAAACTTCACAGTGCGTGAGATCTGGATGCTTAACTTTACTAAAATGAGTAACGTTAGGAGCTCTTTCCTAATTAGCATATCAGACTGCTGGAGCAAGAGGGGGGAAGCTGTTATTGATGTTAGATCCAAACCGCTTTTAGCTGGTAAACATACAGCCACGTTATGTATCCCAGCAACATTAGAGATGCTGACAGTGTGGTATACGGGCACAGAAAATGTTAAACTGCAGTACTGGCCTTCAGAAACAGATAATGTCTGCGACCCTGCACATGGCATGGGCACTGCCCTGTATAGTTAAGCATTTACTCTTTATTTTCTCGAGTCTTTTTTCTACAAGTGTACATTTCAATGAGGAATAGAACTGGGCTGTAAAATACGCAAGCTTCTCTTTTGGCTTATTATTCCACAATCCATCACTCTTTATTTTATTGCCTAGTGATGACCTTCAGAGAGAATAGCCAAAACTCCCCAAGCTTCAGTTACATAATCTCTGCAAATAAAACCAGGGTTATAGCTCCTTTGGCTGCTGCACTGGGAATACAGAGTCAGATGTTAGCTGTTCTGGGCACTTTATTCATTTACAACTCCTTGTTATACACAAAGTGATCTCCCAGGTGTTGAGGATACACAACCTGCTTTCAAAAGTGTGGGCATAAATAGCTGTCCTAAAAGTGTGTAAACGATGCCTTACACTGGAGAAGACCTGACTAAAGGGTTGGTATTCATAGTTCTAGTTGCTCACTATAATTCCAATAATGTTCCTGGAGAAAACAAAGTATTTTCGAATTCGGTTTGCATTCCACCGTGGGACTTCACTGACGGTTAGCGTCAGCCATATTTGAATTGCAAAGAGTGATGATTTTCTTAGCCTTGTCTATACCATATCCTTTACTAATGGGCAGGGAGGAGATGAGGAGAGCAAGATCACACTTTTCCTTTGCATGTCCTGCAGTAGGGACTTTGATGTAGCCTTATTCGACCCTCACACATCTACTTGAGATCCCTACTAACCAGGATTAATGGAGACTGAAACTCTGTGGACAGCAGCCAGGCTAGCGAGAGGTATCAGATTGGATGAAAGCATGTCAGTCCCACACAGGATACTTTTTTTCCATTCTAATTTTATTTTTCACTGCACTTTCTTCCAGTTTCTTGGTTGAATTCGGTCTCCATCAATCGCTTCTCTGACTGCAGTGATCGATCAAGTTTCCCAGTTTATCTGTTTTCCAAGGCAAACTCTATGATTCCTGACTGTATGTGCTCTAAAAGGAATGTTAACACTTAGTCCTTGTGATGTTAACGTCTTCATAGTGTCACCTGGGGAATTTCAGTGAGGGGTTGTGTGGATCAGGATGGTCTGTGGCCATGTCTTTGGGTACCATCTGGATTATGTTAACTGATACGGGAAGGCACAATCTAAAGTGGGCAGCAGCATCCCCCATGCTTGGATCATGAACTGTAGAGAAGAGAAGGTGAAAGGTGAGCATAGGTGTGTGTGTACTCATTTCTCTCCGCGGGAGTGTGGGTGTGATGTGGTGATCATCTGTTTTAGCTTCTTCATTGCATAGTCATGGGCTGTATCCTAGAATTGTGAGCTAAAACAAGCCTGCGATCTTCTACAATGCTTTTCGTCAGAGTATTTTGTCTCGGCAGCAGAAATAAAACTCAGATAGTTCTGCATGTTGGTCGAAGAACTGTTTAATATGGCTCACTTCCTGACAGAAGGAAATAAATCTTTAATGTGTTTATTATCTTACACCAAGTGGCCTCTCTCCATCCCTGAAAGGACAAAGGGTATGTCACCTGCCACTTTCACAGAGGACTCAGCATGGAAGGAAGGTCCATTCTTGGAATGCTAACACATGAGACTCACTCATTCTTGCCCTATGCCTGCTGATTACGGAAGGCGAAAGTCTGAGAGGCTTTCACAGTCATTGTGGCCGCTCTGTACGCTCTGGAAGGCACAGAGACAGAACTGCACAGATACCTCGTAGTTTCCTAAAGCATATTTAATCAATGCCTTATGTCAGCCAAAGATCAATGCAAATTTGTAATTCAGAAATGATTAATGAAGTTTTCTGCCAATCATTTCATCATATACACAAAGCTGAAAACAATCAGCTTATAGAACGTTTGGTTCTGTGACAATTAGCATTTCTTTTTTCAAAATTGTTAAGACTTGATCTGACAGTCACTCTATTAGGTTTACTTAATGTTGATTGAGGACTAGAAATCCATTATTTTTTTAGTGGGGCAGGGGTAGGGTTTCTCTGTGTAGCCCTGGCTGTCCTGGAACTTACATTATAGACCAGACTGGCCTCGAACTCACAGAGATCTACCTTCCTCTGCCTTCTGAGCTGAAGAGATGGCTCAGCTTTTAAAGGCTAGGCTCACAACCAAAATCAGAGTGATTTTTTAAAAACCAGCTATCTTTTATTTAATTTCCTATAATTCTATCAAAGTAAAAATAATTATGAAATTACCACCAATTTTGCTAATGACTTAAAGGCTTGGATTTATTTGATTTAGTGTCTTTTAAAACACTTGATGTTATTCCTTAAAAATTTTAAAGAAATGAATTTCCTAAAAATTAAAATAAAACCAACCACCAACAAAACAAGATGGCAGTAAGTGCCAAGTGATGACATCATTCCAGCTTCCAATAAAATTTGGTACATCAATATAGACCTGAAAAAACTGGGGAAGTAACATAAGCACAACAGTGGCTGGTAGTTTAGAGTTCACTCTTGAAATGTTGGTGCCTAAGAATCATCCGCAATGAGGAAGGACAGGCCTCTGCGGATGTATAAACTCACTTTGATTCAGACTCTGGCCTCAGGTCATGGGTAATGATTCCCCAGTTGCTCCTTCTGGAATGATTTAAAGCTGCCAAACTCACAGATGGAAAACACACACATGCACTTGTACATACAAGTCCCCTGAGCGCCAGTTTATCCCTGTACATGTCATTAGATACAGCCTCAAAGCCTCCTGGGAAAAAAATCACACTGCTTTTCATTTCACACAAAGAACACACTTTTTAACCAGTAAGACAGGGCAAGTACAGCCTGCCTGGAGAGAAACACCTGTGCACTCCAGGTCTTCACAGTTCCATCCCACCTACAGAAAAGCTCACCCTGCCTCACAAGGCCTAGGCCTGAGACAGGCTTACCCTCCCCCTGTGTAGAAGTAGGATGAGTAGCTTGTGGGGTCTTCTTTTTATTTATATTTTTTTATTTAATAAAAAATTTTCTTTCCTTTTACATACCAACCCCTGATCCCCCTCCCTCCTTTTCTCCCGCTCTACCCCCACCTAACCCCATCCCACCCCCATCCCCTCCTCATAGAGGGCAAGGCCTCCCTTGGGTAGTCAACACAGGCTGGCATACCATGTTGGGGCCAGACCTAGCTCCTCCCCCTTGCATCAAGCCTGAGTAAGGCATCACACCATAGGAATGGGCTCTAAAAAGCCAGTTTGTGTGCCCAGGACAAGTCCTGGTCCCATTGCCAGGGGACTTATGGGGTCTTCTTTAGTGCCGCAGACCTGTGGTTGTGTCTATTATTTTTGTTAAGCAACAGAATTCTTGATTCTGCATTAAGAATTAAGAAAATTCATTTGATGAACTTTCATGGAAGGCTTTATTGCACACTTTACAAGATTAAAATATAAGTTAGGAAAGAAGAAAATGCAGACAGACATCCCTTTATGTCCTCACTGTCATCACAGTGAAGAGCTTGTCTGCAGTCTCTCCTCCATTTCTCATTCTGGTGCTGATAGCTCACTCTTCACATCCCACAGTGCTTTGCGCCTGCTTCTTAACAACTTCTGCTGGGTCCACACAAGGAGACCAGGAAGGCAGAATTCTAGATTCTTCGTCTCTGACCCTGTGTATTTCCAGTCTTCCCTCTCACTTCCTGTCTCCTATAGACTTCCTGTTTGCTTCCTACTTCAATTAGACCCACCTCCACCTAACACGCATGACTGCCTCATAATTCTAGTAACACCTAGCTAGCTCCTTATATTCAGAGGTTTGAGGCCAGTTTCTAAATTTTAATAATACAAAACTCTCGCTTAGTTCCCTCAGCCTTCACTGCTTCTTGTTGTTTAATGGAGACTTCAGAGTCTCTTAAAGTCTCAGTTCTTTCACGGCTTCTTAGTGTCTTATATCAGTTTTTCCTAATGTTTTATGCAGTTTCTGTCTCTTTAATGGACTGTCCTTAGTAAACTTAATGCATGTTGATACATAGAAAACAAAGACAGGGATATAAAGTGTGTGGAACTGCGGGTAGAGTAAAGGCTGTTGTGAGGATGCTTGTGTGTGTCACAGGCAATGTTAGGTAAGTAGGGGAGAGAATACCAGTGATGTTTAAGAAAACAAGACTGGAGATCCACAGCCAAACACCAGGCAGAGCTCCAGGAGTCCAGTCAGGGAGAGAGAAGAGGGATTCTATGAGCAAGTGCATCAAGATCACAAGGGGAAACCTACAGGGACAACCAAACTAAACTAGTGGGGACTCATGAAAGTTGGATCAATGGAGGTAGAGCTTGCATGGGACTGGGCTGGGCCCTTTGCATGTCCAGACAGTTGTGTAGCTTGATCTGCTTGGGGGAGGGGTGGCGGTGGGATTAGAATCCATTCCTGGTGCATGAGTGGGCTTTTTGGAGCCCACTACCTATGATGGGACAACTCTCGCAGCCTTGAGGCAGGGGGAAGAGCTTGGACTTGCCTCTACTGGATGTGTCTCCTCATGGGAGGCCTTGCCTTCTTGTGGGGGGG
>CABHPR010139615.1:36539-56233 GCA_902168415.1 Peromyscus melanophrys
ACACACACACACACACACACACACACACACACACACACAAAGAAAACAGGACTGTGTGAGCTAAGCAGGTACAATCAGCTCCTCGGCCAAGAGCCTACAGCTGGGGCTCTAAAGTGCTCCTTTTCTTTTGACTCTGCTTTGGGCTGGAACTTGCTCACACATCTACTCCCTCACAGTTGTTTGTGCACCCTTATTCCTGAAACAGCCTCACAAAAAACCACCTCTCACAGTCAACCTTCACCGTAGCATGCTCATTCTATCTAAAGGGGTCCTTTGGGCTGGTTTTAGAGAGCTCTTGGTCATGAAGAATCTTCTGGCTACACTGGAACTTCACATGAGCACTGTGACCCCATGACCATAACAGAAATTATTCCTATGAGGCTGACCACAGCAAGAAAGCATATGGTTGCTTCCCTGGGTGGTTTCAGGGGTAGCACAGCTTCATCACAAAAGGACATTAGAACCTCCACAGGGTAACCCTGAGGGAGCCTGTCACTCCATTCTCCCAGCCTGCTGCTTGGTGAATGCTCCAGACGAAGGCTCCAGTTGCTTTACTGTCAAGGTCTCTATACAATGCCTACCACTTAAGGTCTTTCAGTTGTTTGTGTTTTAACAAAAATACAACATCACACAGAGCATTTCAATGAACAAAACCCTGTACACACACACACACACACACACACACACACACACACACACACACACATATACACACACACAATGTTGGTAGCGTCATCCTAGATTGTCTAAACTCCCCACTGGCTTGGAGTGCTGGCCAAGCACACTACAACTTAAGATCTCAGTTTTATAACCTCAAAAACTGAGGTAAGGATAATAGAACATATATTTTTATAGTTAAATTTATTTGGCTACTTAATTCTTATTTGCATCTCATGTTAAACCCCTAGGAAAATTCATATTCTGTTCAAACAGAAAAGGTTATCTCATGAAACATGACTTTGATCTGCTTCTAATGAGAATACATTTATTCCAATTCAACATTTAAGGGTGCGGTAGTGGCACATATATCTTGGTAGCAACCAACAGCTCTCTAATTGGACTTAGGATCCTCTCAACAAGAAGGAAACAATGCCTGATACTGGAAACTCTGCTAGCTACTCCATGCTAGTGAAGTCCTGGTTAGTAGAGGATAATCTACAACCACTACATTACTAAACCAGCGTAATTTTTAACCACAATCTATTAATATTTGTTTACATAATGACAGATAAGTGTAGTTTTCACCCATCATAAAGAAAACTTCTGTTTTCAACAGATGGATAACACTACAGAAAACCACAACCAACCAACATGCAGAATTGTAGCAACCAGTCCAATGGCTACATCTACAAACAAGTCGTATCTAAGTCTCAGGGAACATTGTGAAGAAGGAGCAGAAAGTTTATAAGAGCCAGAGGTTCAGGGAGTTTTCTGTAAGATTATGTCTCCTGGGAACATCTGAGGCTGCACCCACAAAGTCTCATTGCCATGACTGCCCAGATGTGAGTTGAACAAGGGCGACTCCAATGGACAAATAGCCAAAGTGGACTAGAACAGCCCATGAGTCCCCAACTCTACACAAAGAACTATCAACAACTGAAGAAATCTGGGAGAGGGACAGGTGGTCTTTCCCAGGGAAGAGCACATCAATTGGTTGTCCAGTACAAAATGGTCAGTCCTGAAAACATAGAGATGAGTAGCATTATGTGACCTGAACATGTTATATTTTGGGTTACATATGTATACACATATACATAAATACACACAATAACAATTAATGAAAAAAGAGGCCATGAATATGAAGGAGAGCAATGAGGGTTATATGGGAGGGTTTGGAGGAAGGAAAAGGAAGGGAGAAATGTTGTAATTAAATTAAATGTTGTAATTATATTTGAAAAAAGATCAAACAAACTTTTTTTTAAACCATTGTATCTATTCCTGTGTAACCAATGTAACCAGTAGAGACTTCTGAAATCCCTTGGTATTTTCCCACAGCTATCAGACAAACGTCTTCATCATAACCTATTTTGAGTAAAGGCCCCGCCTCCCAAGGTGGAGTCAGTACCTGCAGATGCCATTGCCAGGCAATGTTTCAAACTCGTGTCACCTCTGTTCTCTGTCCTCAAGGCCGACTCCCTCCTTTCTACTCCTGCTTCCTCATTTTCCTGGCCCAAGAATGTTTTTCCATCAGTTGAAAGCTTGGCAGAACTTCAGCATTTTCTAGGATTTATTGGCTGCTTTAGAAAAATCTCTCAATGGCTGGAGTTTCCAGGGAATTCCTGGAGCTTGTGGCTGGAAATATAACCTAGTACAATTCAAACTAGTTCCCCAAGCAACTCTCCAACCATGTGAAGGGACTCTTAAACACCAAGGATCATTATGACATGTATATGTTCTTATTTTTTAAAACAAGGGAATAATTTAATTTTAGGAGAAATGATACCTATTCTACATAGCAATACGAAAACAAGAATGAGGCATATATCACGTAAATATTATGCCAAATATCATTAAGACATCATATTTACTTTTTAGATAAAAGGCAAATCCAAGTATAGAGCTAGCCTTAAATACTTTAAGAAAGAAATACTTGTCATAATCAACAAGATAGATTTCTAAACAAACTCATTTGGAAGTGTTGACTAATAGAGTATCTAAAATAGTTTTATCAAAACTCTGAGTGGCCAGTCAAACTTCTCTAACTACAGACTTCAAAGGAGAATTTAGAGTGTTAACATTCATCGTAGAAAGAAATCAGATGGAATGGATTATAAAACTAATTTTATCTTCATGTGTATCCCAAGATAAATGTAGGGAATTCTCTCTCTCTCTCTCTCTCTCTCTCTCTCTCTCTCTCTCTCTCTCTCTCTCTCTCAATAGTGGTGATTCTCAGATATGAATTCAGGGCTTGCTAGTTGTTTGGTACATATTCGGGCACTGTACCACCTCTCGAACTTAATATTTCTGTTTGTAAGTTTGAAAGGCAATAAGTCATTATGAGAAAAATGATTTTAGTTAGTAAATAACAATTTGAAGCTACAAAGGCAAGAACATAATTACTCTTGAAGGATTTATAGGCTAGTCTAAAAAGCCTGGCATCTCTAACACGGTCAAGAACTTACAGGTAGGAAGGTCACAGGCCTTAGAAGAGAACCTGTAGCATGAATCTTAAATGGTCTTATTAATAAAAACAAACTGGAGCTGAGTATTGAGGTGAATGCTGGAAGATCAGAGAGACAGAACAGGCCACAGCTACCTCACCTTGCCAATTCCTTAGCTGATCCTGTTTCCTCAGACTGGAAGCCTCTGAGTCCTCATCCAAATGGGTCTCAGCTGAACTGCTACTCAAAAGCCTAAAAGCTTAACCAGTCTCTAGCTCCTGGTCCTCACACCTTATATACATTTCTGCTTTCTGCCATCACTTCCTGGGATTAAAGGCGTGAGTCACCTTGCCTGGCTGTTTCCAGAGTGGCCTTGAACTCACAGAGATCTGGATGGATTTCTGCCTCTGAAGTGATAGGATTAAAGGTGTGAGTGCCACCATTTTCTGGTCTCTATGTCTGTCTAGTGGCTGTTCTGTTCTCTGACCCCAGATAAGTTTATTAGAGTGCACAATATTTCAGGGAACACAATACCACCACAAGAACCTGAAGTTTTTACTGTGCTAAAATTTACATAGTACGAAACCAACTCCTCCTGATGTCTTATTATGCCCATATATTAGTGCATTTCTCAGGCCTCACTAAAAAACTCTACTGTTTTTTTACAGTAGATGACAATCAGCACAGAGACTCACATCTGGTCACTGAACAGAGAACAAGGAACTGCAGAGTGTTCATCCCTAAGGGGAATATCCATATCAGGTCCATTCTCAGTCTCAGGGATCATCACGGAAGAGAGGGGATGAAAAACTGTGGTACCCAGAGGCAGCGAATGACTATGATGAAGCAGTGTTTTCTAGACACAATGAGGTGGTTGCACACACACACACTGACAGAAATCAGGGGCTCAGGACCAGAGAAAGGAGGCAGACCATATAAAGGGACTTTGGGGGATTGATGTGTCTGTGTCAAAGTAGAGGTGTAGTGTTAGCTGCAATATTCTGATAGCACTAAAGCACATTGCACTGCACATTTTAAGGTGAGAAGACTGGGCTGCATATATTCCCAGTAAAGCTTTCTAATCAAGAAGGTAGTTATCTCTGAGTAGGTTTCATGGACACACACATTCTCTAAGTTAATATTACTCATACTGCATTTCTGTTATTACCTCTTGCCCAGGAAGTCTACTTACTAAACATTTCATTATCTGAGAAGAGACGAGAGGGCTCATGCCCTTCCTTTTACCCTTCAAAATGTTTCTTATGCTGTCAAAGTATCAGAAGATACTCATGGAGTGCTGCACCTCAGTGTATTTATGGTAGGTGACGACACCAGACATATGATGTCAATTTGATAGAACATGTAGTACAACAGATTCATTTTTATTAGAAAGTATGCTTATTTAGCAAAATGTATTTCTAATCAAAATACTTGGAGGTAGTACCAAGATGGTTAGAAATAATTTCAGCACTTAGAGATCTGATCCAGTGTAATATTCTTAAGTTTAATATGTAAAAATGAGTCCCTCAGGGCTGCCTGGTAGTGTGGTTACCAGGTTGCACAGTTAAGCAGTGTGAGCAGCCCCCCGCCCCCCACACTGCTTGCGGTGTCCCTGTTTCTGGTCATAGCAACCCAGCTCCACATGAGACCGGGGCTTGGACTTGACTTTTGGACACTCCCCACTTCCGACCAAGATGGGCTGAGGCACCTTCTTTCTGGTTCCCCTCTGGCCCATGTTTCTTGTTTTCTCACCCGTCCCCTTGTCTCAGCCAGCAAGCATTTCCTGTGATGCAGAGTGAGCAAGCTGCAGAGTTACCATGTTGGGGGTCATTCATTACTGAAACTATTCTAGATTGCTTTTCTATTGCTATGGTAAGACACTATGACTAAAATCAACTTGGTGGGAAAGGGTTTATCTCAGGTTCCACCTTCCAGTTGCGGTCCGCTCCAAGGGAAATTAAGGCAGAAACTTAAGAAGGATTGCAAACAGAAACCATGGAGGAATGCTACTTACTGGCTTGCTTTGTAGTTCATACTCAGGTCTCTCCTACACAGCCAAGGCCCACTTGCCTAGTGGTGGCGCCACCCACAGTGGGCTGGGCCCTCCCGTATTAATCATCAACCGAAATAGTCACTCACAGACATGGCCACAAGCCAACCCAATGGAGGCAATTTATTCAGCTGACATTTTGTTTTCACAAGTGACTCCAGTTACTGCCAAGCTGAGAATAAAAACTAACCAGGACAGGGTCCATTGCTCTCACTGTAACTTCTAAATGACTGCTTGTTTTAGTGTTTTTGTTTTTTTTTTTTAAATCTTTTTTCTGGTGAATATTTATTTATTACCAACAGAAAAAGCACTATTAATTAACTTTTACAGTAACCCTCATTCCCTAGAGGATTATTAAAAGGCTGTTTCCAAGATCAAAATTTGAGGATGGAGGAAGGTGGGGCAGTGTATCTGCACATATATATTTGAAAGTTGTGTTTTCTTACAGACATACATCATTCTCTCTAGTCAAATGGTAAACATACTATATTTTTAAGCAATACATTTTTGAATGAAAAGTAGTATTTTCATTCTGTGGGTTAAGCAGGGGGCATACAGTATTTTCTGCTGGACAAGATATTGCCTCCAGCATATCCACTAGGCTCAGCCAAAGTATGGGTAATAATAAAAATCAATGGCTATGGCCTGTGCACAGTAGATACAAATCCTTTAAATAACAAAATGCTTAAGCTGTCTTTCCAGAAAAGGCCTCCAGATACTACTGGAGGACAATTTAGAGCTTTCTCTACAAGATTGGATATGCCTAGAAATCAGATTGTCTATGTAAAGGCCTTTCAAAATTTCCCCTGTAGAACCTGACATACCTGCATAAAACCACAGAGACAATCCATGTTTGTACAAAGAAGTATAAAGTCTGACCTCATCATCCAATTAAGAACAGCTTCTCCTCTCTCTTACTTCACAAAATCTCATCACAGACCTATCCAAAAGGCCAAGCTGAGCTTACAGTTCCCTTCCCTTTGCTGACTGTCAGTGAAGGGAGAAAAATCCCAGCATTTCTGTGATTGTGCATCAGTAAGCCCTGGCTTGACATCAAGGAGAGAGCAAAAGCTTCTCTGGCTCCCTGCCTCCCATTAGAGAGCAGCAGCAGGCGGGGGACGATGGGAGAAACCCTGCACAAACCTCAGCTCGTGTCTTGGGTATTTCACAAGGAACAGCGTTTGTCTGGCAGTGGAGAGGCCCTGGTTCTATCCTCAGTATAAACAGCAAATAAAACTGGAGAATTCATCTGAGAGCTGATATCTACCATTGACTTCCATTGAATGTGAAAGTCAATATGACAATGAATAGGAAAGGAGATGTCATTTAATGTGCACAGATTTGAATGATAGGGTGACCACAGTCAGGAATGCAGAACAGACTTAACAGCTTGTCTTTGTTAGGGTTTCTACTGCTGTGATGAAACACCCATGACCAAATGCAAGTTGGGGAGGAAAGGGTTTATTTGGCATACGCTTCCAGTTCATAGTCCATCACTGAAGGGAGTCAGGACAGGAAATCAAGCAGGGCAAGAAGCTGGAGGCAGGAGCTGATGCAGAGGCCATGGAAGGATGCTGCTTATTGCCTTGCTCTTCATTGCTTCTCAGCCTGCTCTCTTGTAGAACCCAGTCCACCAGCCCAAGGATGGCCCCACCCTTATGGGCTGGGATCTCCCCCATCAATCACTAATTAAGAAAATGCCCAAAGGCTTGTCTACAACCAGATCTTTTTTTTTTTTTTTTTGATAATGACTTGGTGTTCACCACAGATTTATTGATAAGTTGAATGAATTATTTAGTCTCATCATTTTACAAGCTGGATTAGTTTTAAGTCTTATTCATTATCTTTCCATCCCTTGTTCACTATTTCCTACCTTTAAACCTGTGCCCCCTGCTATGCATTTAGTGATGTTTTCCTTTTTTTTAAATTTATTTTATTTTATTTTACAATATAATTCAACTTTACATATCAGCCATAGATTCCCCCGTTCTCCTTGCCTTGGAGGAGATGGAAATGGGGGGTGGGCCGGGGGGAGGGGGACGGGGCGGAAGGGGGGAGAACGGGGGAATCTACAGCCAGATCTTAATGAAGCATTTTTCCAATTGAGGTTATCTCTTTCAGGTAACTCCAACTTGTCTAAAGCCAACATAAAATTAGTCAGCACACAGCTCTTTGGGAACCAGCTTGAGGTTTGTATTGTCTAAAGATGGAGGGCATGTGTGATTTTCTTTAAAATGCTGTGGATTTGTCCTGTATTACATCAAACACCTCTAAATCTTTTGCTAGGAGAGAAAGAAAAGCCACACCCTGTGCATTTGGAAGGTCAAGGGTCAAGCACATTCTCATGGTCCCAATATCAGCTTCCATTGTTTATAGCCCAGAGGAAGCCTTCTGGTTTACCCTTTATCACTTCTCTGTCTTCCAACAGTACATGTTTACAACTTTAGCTGTTAATTCTCATCAAGTTCAAAGAGAATCAAAAATCTCAAACCAGTTATCTAGACTCATGGGCAGATTTCAGGGGATAACTAAGCTACTGTGGAGGGCTCTGCCGCAGGGAAGCCCCAGGTCATGAGGGCACCTTCATCCCAGAGCTGATTGGAAGCACCTTCTCCAATCTCTATGGACAAAACCAAGGTGGCTAAATTCTGAAAGGCACAGCTCACAGACACTTTCCTTTTCCAGATGAAGTCTTTTAGGAAGAAAGCCAAGGATGTCTTAAATTTTTGTGTGTATATTACCTGAGAAGTTTGGGTCTTTAATTGAAGAAGATTTATTTTTCTTGGTAATATGGAATAAATCACCCATGTGTCTTCATGCTTCACAAAAATATTAAGTAACCTCCACCCTAGTTCAGATCATGGCTTTGTCTACTTTCTAACCCAAATCTCTTACAAATAGAAGCAAGCATGAGATCAGCTCATATCAGATTTCACCAAAAAGAAAATATTAATATACTAAAAGCATTTTAAAATTTTTTACATGTGCTTAGGCACTGTAAGGTGATGACTGTGAGCATCCTGTGGCATCTACTACTCGCACACATACACAGATTTCTTTTGAGACACAGGGACTGAAATCTCCCTTTCCAAGGAGGAAATTCAGTATCAGACTAGTAGCCTTTTCTCGAAGTGCAGTTAATACCCAAATATTTTCTGGTAAATCTTTAACATCCTCTATGTATTTTCTTTTCTTTTTTTTAAAATTAGATTATAAAGCAGATGAAGAAAAGTAAATTCCTTCATTTGAATTAAAGCCTCTTATCATTTTAGAGAAATGGCTTTCCAGAAATTTATCATTGTTTTAGAAAATTCTGGGCTGGCAGGATGGCTCAGTGGGTAACATAATTGCTGTGCAACCCTGATGACTGACCTCAATCCCTGGAACCCATATAAAAGTAGAAGGAGAGAACTGACTACAAAAGTTTTCCTCTGACCTCCACACATGCACTGTTGCATGTAGTACACAAACACCACACACTAATAATTAGCAATAATAATATAAATATTTTTAAAAATCTATTGAGAAAAAACACACATGCTGATGCAGATGTGCACACACACACATACACACACACACACACACACACACACACACACACACATGCACACACACACTAATTGACCTATTCCTGCAATAACAACATGAGTTCATCCGTAAGTTCTCGTGAAAAAGTGAACTTTCACTAGGTGCTTTCTCCAAACACTGACACGTCAGGAATTAAATTTCCAAAATATGAATTTTGAGGGATGAATTCAAACTACAGCAAGAGCCAGAAGGGATTTAAATCTGAGAACAAGTCAGCAAAGTTAAGACTAATATCCTTTTGATATCTTTTCAGATTTTTAATTTAATTTTTAATGTCGGCATATCAAGTAGTATATTTCATCATGGCAGCTTCTTACATAGACATAGTTATTCTTTGTTTTCATTCACTACTTTCAATTTTAGATTCAATGTAATATCAACCTCTATGTATTTTTAGTCCTCTACATTCTACTTTTCTCATCCATCTCTAAAATTATTTTTGCCTTTTTTTCTTTAAAAGGTGAAATTATCTTAAGGAAAGTAAAAGAAAAGCCATCCAGATTTCTGCCTGTATAAGCCTAAGGGATACCTGCAGTGATGGTTCCTATTTATTGTCAACTTGACAGGATTAAGAGTTGCCATGGAAACATACCTCCGGCCATGCCTGTGGCAGACCATTTAGATTAGGTTGACTGAGGTGGGAAGACTCATTCTAATTTTGGGTGGCAACATTCCTTGGGCAGGAGGCCTAGACTGTACAAAAAGGGGAAAGCAGGCTGAGAACCCAACATTCCTTGGGCAGGAGGCCTAGACTGTACAAAAAGGGGAAAGCAGGCTGAGAACCGCGATTCATCTCCCTCAACTTCCTGACTGTGGATGTCAAGTCACCAGCTGCCTCAAACTTCTACCACTGTGGCTTCTCCGCCATGATGGACTGAACAAAGTAAACCACCTTTTCCTGAAGTCGCTTGTGTGAGAACAACTTGTTATGGCAACAAGACAATGGACTAAGATACAAAGTTGCCGCGTGGTCACATGCTCCTTACTCTGAGCTCCCTGAAGCTGAGGGCAGTGTCAGCTTAGATACTCAGAGATCTGGAAGCACCTAGACAGATTCACAGTCCGACAGGACCAGCAAGGCCCTGGCAAGGATGAATGGCCTGATTTGTCAGTACACAGCCGTTGTCGAGACAGCAGGTGCAGCATTCTAGTGGATTCAGACATCCCATCAAAATAGCCAAGCCAACCAAGTCATCAACTCAGCGACAATTTCTACAGTTTCCACTGTGGTCGCACACACGAAATTAACAGCAGCAGCAACAACAAAATCAATGTATTCAGACCTGACCACAATTTCTTATGTGTTTCTTTTAAACAGAAGTGTTCTTGCAGTTTTTTTTTTTTTGAGTACAAAAGGGTGGGTGTAGAGACCATTCTATTGACCCAAGAAAAGAGCATAGAACATTTTCAAGAGCTACTTGGCAATTTCCACCTGCTGTCACAGATCACAAAAATGTCTACTGGGGTAGCAGAACAAGCGAGAATGTTCTCAGGGAACGCAGTTTTGCCTCTTCTCTCCCACCCCCATTGACACCTCACTCCCAGTGGACAGCTAAGGCTGTCAGTACTCACCAAACCTTGGCAGGTAGAAAGGGCCACTGAGGAATTCCCCTGGAACCTTAAGGAGCCTTGATAGAAGCAGAATTCCTCTGGTGGAAACATCTGCACAGATGTGGTGCCTCCCTTCCCCAGAGTTTGTACCATGAATCCAGGAGCCACTAAGTTGCTGGCAGCTTTCAGGTCTAGATGGAGGTCATGCCTGGGGCCCTTCAGGCGCAGGTGCAGGGCATCTCCTCCTGGCTGGGCCACTGCTCTCCGCCTCCGCCGTTGCCGCTGGTGGTGCATGATGTCATGGGATACATAATCCCCCTTGTGGTCCACCTCATAGGCAGACACCAGGTCATATTCTGAAATTGGGAAAGGAGAAGACGCTGAGTAATTCCAGAGTTCTGAGAAGAATCTCAGATTGACTATATACAATAGCTGTTCCATCAGTAATGAAATATAATCCTGAAAGAACAATTCTTGCTTGATGTGGCATTTGTTGCCCCTTTTATGGGCAGTGGAATTTGCTGTATCAGTAATAAAGTGTCATGGCAGCAGAGATTTATCTGAAGTTTGCTTCCAACATTTCCTCACTTAGCTCTGTTGTTTATCTCTCCATGTGAATTTGAGACTGGGTGGATGTTGAATCCCCCGCCCCCACCCCGCCATCTCTTACCGGGTGGAAATGGCAAGATGTTCTGTTTTATAATAGTTGTGAAGCATTCCTTTCCTTCACACACTTTATGTTTTGTATAAAAACCTATGCTGGACTGACAAGGAATTTTGGCTTCAAGTACCATAATTAAAAGGAAAAAAGGATACATTTTCTTGCTGTTTATTTAATTCTGAAAGCATTGAACACACAGGAGGAAATGTAGACTACAGACACATCCCAGGACTCACAGATTACTATACAGAGATATTCTCATGTGCTGAACTTCCTGAACTACCACAGACTTTCCTTTTCCCTGGTCTCCCTTTTGTCCATCTGGGACAAATGACACTGTCAGTAGCACATTTCTGGGTCAGGACTCACCACTATACTCTATGGTGTCTAGGTTTAAAGCACATTCAAATAAACTAATTCATAACAGTAAAAGACACTCCCAAAGACACTGTCAGACCTACGTGGTCAAGACCACAGAATCATCCAGTATCTGCGCCCAGAGTCACCATCCACTACAGAAAGTGGAGAGGGGGTTTCGTTTCTGACCTCCACCACGGTTCCATGTATATTGAAATATCTTCTGTCATTATGGGAAACCATCTTTTTATTTGTTAAGCTGATAACCAGGACTTTCTCAGCTCCTTACCACCATTTACAAAATCTTCTCTGTGTCCACAATCTGGGAAGGCTATTTCCAGGAGGGCAGGAGCCAAGGGCTGGACTTCTAGATCAGGGTCACAGCTGGCTGCTCAGCAATGTTATCAGCTGAAACCTGTGGCCAAGGTAGCTTTGTTGAGGCCAAGGTTAAAAAAATATTTTAGTTTGAGATTAGCTAGCTTAGTTTATATCTTTAAAATATTTAATTTAGCATGGTGTGTGTGGTGTGTGTGTGTGTGTGTGTGTGTGTGTGTGTGTGTGTGTGTATGTCTAATTGTATATGAGTGTTGGCAGGCTTTTGTGCCTGTGTTTTTTTCTAATAGCTAAAAACATGTCAGCATGGTTTCAGGCCTTCCTCTGAAGGTACTGTGAGGTGTCTTGCAGAGCACACCACTCCCAGCATGGGGACTCGAGGGATCTAACCTGACAATGAGGCTCGTCACCCTTCAGACTCGAGACACAGCACCTTTGGAGTTTTACTGGTTCCAACATTCTAAACTGACGTTTTCTCTGTGAATTATAAACAGATTCCTTCTTAAAAGAGGTAGCTCAGAGACTCTTGGTAATCAGGCTCCTCTTCTGATTTGTCATGAACAGACACACTTTTCAGACCCGTGTGTAAAGTATTATTTGATTACAGTGAAGCAATATCCAGGTAGTTACCACCAGTTTATTTTGAGTGGACACAGCCACTTGTCTGTGATGCTATTCTGTCCTGCCCAAGAAATAAACAGGGGAAACCGAAGAAACATGGATGGCAGACAGTGACGTGCCATGAAAGGCACGTGTCTGGGTTTAGGAGAGGCGAGGACGATTGGAGATTACAAGCAGGGTGCCTTGTTGGGATGCTTTTCTGACAGCCATGCTAGGTGAGGAAACAGGAATGGCAGGACCATGGTGCCTGCCACACCACACAGCAGCCAGGCTTCTGCTCCTGAGACTCTCCTCCTCCTCCTCCTCCTCCTCCTCCTCCTCTTCCTCCTCCTTCTTCATGTCCCCAGCTTTCATCTGTTTCTCTCCAGTCCCAAGCTTCATCTACAGGTCTAGCAAGTGAGAATACCTGGCTAAGCTGAGCAGCAAGCCATAGATTAGGCATAGGGAGGCAGCAGGCTCTGGCAGGTGACTGGCTATCTACATCAGAGCGGGTGATTTAGCTTTGGTGGTGTAGGACACACAGGTTTCTATAGTATTTTAGGCAGGGGTGTGGAGGATTGTAGCTAGAGTTTTTTTGGTTGTGCCTGGCCCATGGTCAGGACAAATCTCTCTCACCCTCCAGTCCCACAGCCACTCAGACCCAACCAAGTAAACACACAGAGATTTATATTACTTATAAACTGTATGGCCGTGGCAGGCTTCTTGTTATCTAGTTCTTTTTATCTTAAATTAACCTATTTCTATTAATCTATACCTTGCCACGTGGCTTGTGGCTTACTAGTATCTTACATCATGCTTCTCCTCATGGCTGCTGGAAGCGTCTCTCTCTGTCTCAGCCTTCTATTTCCCAGAATTCTCTCCTCTGTTTGTCCTGCCTATACTTCCTGTCTGGCCACTGGTCAATCAGCATTTTATTTAAATAGAGCAATATCCACAACAGAGAATCAGACAGTTTGGTACATGGTGAAGAGGTACAGGCAAGCACAGCAGGACTCAGCAAATCTAAAGTGAGAATGAAGGCACATACTCTGTCCACACACTGTTGGTTGGTTGGTTTGGTTCCCAAAGCACCTTCACTGATCTCTGCACTGTGGGGTAGGCATGTCTGCTGGGGTGTTGTTAGCTAGCACACCTGGCTCCTCATGGGGGAGTCCCTCGTATCACTTCTAGATTCCTCCCCCTCCTGCAGGACTGTGGAATAAAGGCAAGAGGCACAAATCTTGTTGTAAGCCTAATTAGTGAGCTTCATTGTACATAGAAAGGTGGTCATGGCCACATCATCCAGCCATACCACTCCTCAATATGTGCCCGGGGGGCTCTCAGTCAACATATGGCAGAGACACTGAACACTGTTCACAGTAGCCAAGTGAGAGAATCAGCCTAGGTGCTGGTCATCAGGTGAACAGATATAGAAGCTGGTACACACACACACACACACACACACACACACACACACACACACACACACGAAGGGGTAAAGAACCAAGCTATTTGCTTGCAGGACAATGTATGTATGTAACTGACCCCAGATAAGTTTATTAGCATACACAATAGTTTGGGGAACACAATACCACCACAATAGATCATCATAATAAGTAAAATAAGACCCAGGAAATTAAACACATTATCTTTTCTCTTATTTTGAAGAGCAGATATTTTCTACAGATATGTAAATCTTATGTTCGTATACAATATTAAGTTAGAAGTGAGACTATCTGGGGCGATGAACGAGAATGGTGAGAGGTAGAGGTGGGGACAGAGGAGGGTGGGAGAGAGAATGTGTCAAAGTACACGGTACATTGATGTGCCAAAGATGTTATGAAGCCCACGCATGTGCACAATGAACATATGCCAATCAGTGAATAAGAAAGTGAGTGCTACCTAACAATGTAAACAACTCCCCAATGATATAACCTATATTCGTGTGGCCTTTGATTTGGAGGAGAGAATATGTTTTATCTGAGCAAGGAGCATATAGTATTAATTGTGTCCAGCAACTATTGCTAATTTCCTTTTATATAAAGAAGTCTTATTTTGATAAATGTCTGACACCTAGCTGCCTGGGGTCAGTGGCCTGGTGTGTGGCATTGATAAACATTTGCAAACACTCTGACTGGAGACAGTTTAATGACCAGTGTGACACCAAGGAGAAAACATTCAGGAAAACCCTGCTATAAACACCATGGGCTCAACAACGTCATGATATTTAATAATTGTTTTGGATATAATTCATTTCACTGTCTTTATTGAACTCTCTGGAAAGGTCAGTACCAGCTCTCAGGAGATATTGTGTGCTGGGCCTGGGACAGAATGCCTTGCTGTGGCCTGGACCCACGTTCCTCCGGATAGCTGCTTTTCTCAGGAAAGAGCTCTGTTTTTGTGCAGACCATTTTTGTTGTCACAGAGGGGGAAAAATGCTGTCCCTGCATCAAGGAGGCTGGTGGACACTGATCAACGACAGGGCAGCCTCTCAAGAGCGAAGTGTTACTCCTACCAGAGCTTGAGAGACCTTGATTTTATCAAGGAAGTCATACCTAGAAGCAAATACTTGCAAATGCATGCGAATGGGTCAGAGAATGCAGTGAATGAGCTCAGAAGGCCAGCATCCTGCTGCACTTGCTGGGCCAGTGAAGTCAAAGAATAACTGCAAGAAATCAAAAGCTATACCCTAACTTAATGTTTAATGTGTTAAGATAATCACTCCCCAAACCAATAACTTGTGATTTAAAAAGAAACAAGACCCCCGCAGTTTGATAACCGTTTAAATAAGACCTGGTCCTTGCAGATGTTTGCAATGAGAAAAAGGTCACAAAGGGCTCCCTGACTCAGAACTCCCAGTGGCTTGATTACAAGAGGTTTCTTGAGCACAGCCTCAAGTTTGGGAAGGCTCCTGTCCAGAAATGATGGCATGAAGTTCAGGCATACTAGTGGGTGTACCAGAGGGAAGAGCAAAGACTCCTAGGAAGGCTGGGCCTGGAATACCTACTCCTTACATGTGTTCACACTTGTTGTTTGAAAATGGCCATAGCAAAAATATCCACAGCACAGGAATCAGTATTTGCCATGAGTCAGAGCCCTAGTCCTACTACAAGCCCTAAACACTCATGAGCACAGCCTGGGCCTGCTCTATCTCAGGATATACATACATACATACATACATACATACATACATACATACATACATATTTATGCATATATGTCTATATGCAAGTCATTGTAAACCTGGAATATACAGGCACAAATATACATCCTTTATGTCTCGCTAAGTAAAGTGCTTTCAAAAAAAGATTTCTTTTTTTACCCAGTTAGCCTTGGAGTCATCTCTCTAGCACCACCCCCCCCCCCCGCCCCCCTTTAACATTCTAAAGAACTTCTGAACTTTGCCTTGGATCTGGAAGCCCAAGGTTTTCAAAAAGCTAAAAATCTGTGCTATGCTCTTGATGGTGACCATGGATGTTATTACAGAGATAAATATGTAATAAAACCATTGAGTAATAAAAAAATAAAAAAGCAATACAGAGTCATCAAAAAAATAAACTGATGCATTCATGTTTGATAATCAAATTTATCTCAATTTAGTTAGCCATCATTGCTTGAAGGACCGTGTGAGATTCTCTTTCCGACTGCGTAATTACCTCATACATCCAGCAGAGTAGCCGGAACCCTTACAAGTCTCACTTTCTGCCAAACTCCTAGCTTAAAAGTTAATTAAACAATCAGCATGTATCATGGAGACCGGGCTTCCCACCATATGCAGACCCGACAAGGTCACGGGCGCTCTTGGCCCTGCAATCAGCATGTATCATGGAGACCGGGCTTCCCACCATATGCAGACCCGGCCGGAAGGTCACGAGTGCTCCTGGCCCCGTCACCGTGTGTGTCCTGCCACATCTTGCCCCTGCTGTGTGCCTGCCCTCCGCTCTCTCACTTCGTCCTTTGGTCACTAAGGAGCGACAGCATCAGGAGGTGGGTGCGCAGGCACCCTCTCTCCACTGTTAGCACCACCCTGGCAATCACTCACACCCTCGGTGGGTGCTGCATGCTCTGGTCAGGTTGGTCAGTGTCTGCCATGGAAACAGTGCCCTTGGGATCGGGAACTGAGATGCCAGGCCGTGAGAGATCTATGACCTCAGGCAGGAAGCTTCTCTTCTCTTCCTGAATAGTGCTCTGTCTATGTTATCACCTTAGAAAAGCCTTCATTAGTGTGGTAAACATGTCCCGAGTGGGCTGGCTGGATTGCCCAGCCTGCTCTATGCTAAGCCTGACGACCTCCACAGCACCCTGCAGCTTACACATGCAATAAACCAATGTGGAAAACGTCATGAGTCCCTACGGAATTTTCATGATTTTATTCTGAAAGTCGAGCAAAGTCCAAAGTTAGAGCAGTTACACCTCCCATAGGTCATGATGTTGCGGAAGGGGGAGAGAGGCAGAAGCGCGGTGGAGATGAAGGTGACCGAAGGTGGGTTTCAAACAGCTTTCCCTTACAAAGGCGCTGAAAACGGGCTCACCGCACTGTACTGTTTGCGTCTGGCGCCCTCCAGTGGTGCTCAGAGGCCTATGGTCGAGACTCGTCTATCCCTTCCTAACTACCCCGTCTGTATTTAGGAGGGGGGATTTTCAGCATCCAATGTGAGCATTCAGCTCTGTTAAGTTTACCACGACGAAGAAAGCGATAATGAGGATTTCCAAAGTGTCGAATCTTTAATCGTGTAAATTTTCTGAAAATCCACCAAGAAGATAAACCTGGCTCGCCTCTGGTCGCCAACCCCGCTAACACTCTTGAGTTTTTTCACCCCGGGAAAGGACAGGGAGAGTAACATCCGCCGGTGCTGTGGACTCAGCGGACTAGAACCTCTTAGCGACCAGTGCGCTAGCCTGCCTTCAGTCACCAGGCATCATTGCCAGGACAAAGGACACCTCCCAAGGGAAAGCCACCTGGGAACCACAGCGGCGGCCGTACCTTGAAGAAGACTGAGACTCGAGTTCATATCCAAGATGACCCAGGACACGAACATGCCTTGGGATGTTCTCCTGCTACTGATACTAAGGAGGGCACCTTCTGTCTCCTGCTGTGACAGTCAAGAGTGGAGAAGAAGGGCGAGGGGGAAGATGCTGGAGTGGGGGCTACGCTGCCTAGGATAGGTTTGATGTATATACATTAACGATGTGTCTATTACGTCAATATATAGTGATCTAGAGTCTTCCTACTCTCAGATACATTACCCTTTCTCCAACGTAACGCTGGCACGCCATTGCTGTTTCACTGGAAAAATATGATACAGGTATTGATGGGAGGTCATCCGTGAGCAGGAGCTCACAATGTAAAGAAAAAGCAAGAGGGCATCTTCAAAGCTCTTGGTGTTCTGAGCCCCCCAGGGGCGTGCAGATCAGCGGCAGGGAGTTGTCAAACGCTTACCTGCGAGAATCCGAGAGCCCCCACGTCACGAACTTACCGTCGGTTTCCAGCCAGCCGGACTGGGAGGATGGCGGAGGTTGCACGTCTCCTGGACTCTCAGACGCTGCAGCTGAGGGTCCCAGGGCGCAGGCAGGTGTGTGCTAGAAAAAGTGAAAGCACCTCAGTGAGAATGCGGGACTGCATAGCCTAGCCACCTGAGGAATGCACTTCCCGCCTTCAGGGACTCCGCTGGTCCCTGCGCGACTCACCTGTTCACTGACCTGCGCCAGCAGCAGCACCCAGAGTGCGGCACAACCACGCGGCTGCATGGCCCCGCCACCCCGAGGGCTCACAGGACTCAGCTCAGCGATCTCCACTGGGTCACTGGATAGTCCCGGTGCGAGTGGTGTGCCAGGGAACAGGGGACCGGATCCCAGGCAGCGACTCCACCACGCACGCACACCAGAGTTATCACTGCAGCTTCGCTCTGCACCAGGGGTGGAGTGGCAGTGGTGGCGGGGGCGGTGGAGCACCCGCCCCAACCATAGGACAGCAGGGAGGAGGGAGAGGGAGGAGAGGGCAGGGCGAGGGAGGGCAAAGGAGAGAAGGAGAGGGGAGGGGAGAGGGGAGGAATAAAGCGGAGGGAGGGGTACCGGGAGGAGAAAGGCCAGGGAGGAGTGGCAGGGCAGAGAGATCAAGAGACCCTAGAACCACTGTAGGGACATCCTTCATACATACAACCCAGCATAAGGGTGTTTTGTCCACCTACATGCAAACCTGTTGCAGAGACAAAGCCAGGACGGTGTAGTATCCAGTCATCTGCCCCTGCACCGCCCAGTGACTAACTGTCTGGGTTTGGGACTCCCAAGTACTATGCTACCACTAAAGTTCCTTGGGACTTCTCACCCGGGGGCAGGACTGAGCAGCATCGGGACAAGGGTTTTTGTAGTCGTTCCCTGGCCATAGTCCCTCTGGAGCCCACCGTCCCTTCTGGTGCGGGATGTACAGGGAGCAGTGGGTCTGCTCATGAATGAATGTGAGCCCTTAGTTGTCCTGGGGCATGTGAAGTGAAGGGGTGAATGAGGCAAGACAGGGCAGCGTAGGGCAGCGCATGGTAGCGCATGGTAGAGCAGGCTGTTGAGGAAGCTGGGTCTCCCACTTCTCTAGTTTGGTATTGGACAGCAATGGCTGCCTTCAGGTTCACCTTAGCATTGGCTGGTCTGTTCTGAGAGCAGGTGTCAGGTGACTGGGTTCCTGAGATATCCTATTAGGAAGTCTAGGAATACCAATCTAGATCAAACCAGGTCCCTCCAAGGCAACCAGTGAATGTTCTCCCTCCAGGCCTGTGTTCTGGTCCATCCCTGACCTGAGTATGTTTTTGATTATGAAGGCCATTTGTGACCATCAACGTGTGAGTACAGACACATATAGCACTGAGTGGACAGGTAGGTGTTTACATACGTGTGACTGCCGACTGCCCACCTCAACGGTTGCCCTCAACTTACCCTCTGCAGATCCTAGGACCCAGGCTCCCATGCACTTTCGATTTTAGTGTCCCTCATTTGCAGCTGGACTGACCTTGCCTGATCCATAAGCGTGGGAAGGGGATGCATGGACAGTAGTGGGGTGGTTTGCAGGGTCCTTGCCCCAGCCTCCACTGAGCTGAGATACCCCAGGCTGGCTCTTTATGAGTCTAAAGTGTCATACATTCCAGAAAGGTTGAAGCAGTATTGAGACTGACTGTATGTATGTATACCTGTACTGCTGGTCCTCTCTCGCTCTCTACTTTTCTCTCTCACACGCACACATATAAAATTTCTTCAAAAAGTAAAATTCTGTTGTTTTATTATTTCATTCTTTTATAATTTCACGCACATATATTATCTTTTATCAAAGCCCCCCACTATCCTCTCTTTTCCACCAGATCTCTCTTGTTTTCATTATTCCCATCTCCCTCCTACACCCCCCCCCATGTGCGTGGGTGCATGTGTGTGTGTGTGTGTGTGTGTGTGTGTGTGTGTGTGTGTGTGTGTG
>CABHPR010139616.1:0-30202 GCA_902168415.1 Peromyscus melanophrys
CCCTCCCTCCCTCCCTCCCTCCCTCCCTCCCTTCCTTCCTTCTTCCCCCGAAACTCCCCTCTAAAACCAACTACAGAGTAGTGTGGCTTTTTGATCAGAGTAATCCAATTTACACGGCCAAAGTCCTCAGATGGCTGTACTCATTCAGGTACTGGGGCTGAACCCCAGCAATAAGCCTCTGGTGTGCGCTGGTGCTTAGCCTGTGGCTGTTGTGTGGACTCCACATTCACAATGCAGTCAGCATCAATGCTGGGCAGAGCCACTGGGGCCCCAGAATGCAGAAGGAACAGACAGTCAGAGGCCTACTGGAAATGCCCTTCCCTTTTCTTTTCCCCATAGCTTCCCAGTGGGTGTCTGAATAGCTAGAAAGGCATAGAGCTAAGTGAAAAAGAGCAAGTGGGCACTTGTCTGTCACTTTCTGCCATGGGTTCTGTAGACTGACCGCTGTGCCAGCTGTGAGGAGTCATGGCACAGCATCATCTATAGCAGGGTGTGCCCTGGGTCCAGTAGCCTTCATGACTGGAAAGCTGTGGCCATCATCATCAGGCTGGCTTAACTAATTGGACCCCTATTTTAGCAGCACACAATTTGGGCTTTTGTGGGTTCTTCTGCAGTCACCAGGCCATTGATCTTTTGAGTTTTAAGTTCCTTTAAGTGACTTTTGGGCATATGATCTGAAGTCCAGGGACACTAAGGCAGTTTTCTTTCCTTCAACAACAGCTTGCAGCACTGGATTCTCACGGAGGTATAGTGGAGGGCCCAGTTCCCATCACCATAGAAGTCAAGGACATCAATGACAATCGACCCATGTTTCTCCAGTCAAGATACGAAGGCTCAGTGAGGCAGAACTCTCGCCCAGGTAATAGGCAGGAGCCTGAATATGTCTGTGACTAATGAAAGGGTGTGTGATAGAAGAGGGGGATTGTGTGGCTGACAGTTGCCCCTCTCACTCCTTAAGAACTTACTTTCTTGTGTAAATTTCATAGCGATCTTAATATTGTTTGATATTACCTATTGCTCTGGACCAGAGTCCCCCATCCTTGGCCCTGTTGCGTCTTGTGTACTGTAGGATGCTGGAAACACTCCCCACTCTAAGCTGTGGCAATAAAAATGTCTGTAGGAGGGCTGGAGAGATGGCTCAGTAAGAGCCCTTGCTGCTCTTCAGAGAACCTGAGTTGAACCCACTCATGCTGGGTGGCTCACAATCACCTGTAATTAGCTCCTTCTGGTCTCTGTGGGCACCTACATTTGTGTGCACATACTCATCCTCCCTACATAATCAAAAACAAAGTAAATCTTTAAAAGAGTCTTGAGAGCTTGCCAAATGTACTGTGAGAGGCAAAACTATGCTTCTTTAGCGAACTTTCAAATACCATATAGCTCTAGAATACTCAGGAATTGTCTGGAAAGACGAGCTTGCTCCCTCATAGCTTGTGGGAAGCTTAGAGCCACCGTGGTTCCTTTTCCCATGGCTGTCCCCAGCTGTGGCCACCCCTTCTCTTGATATTTCCATCCACTCATATCAAGAGGCCATTTATGTGTTACTCAACCCTTTCCTTTTCTCTGTCTTCAGTCACCATTCAGGGAGAGCTGTACTGTCCCCGTCCCTTGTCCCTGGGAGGTATACCAAAGACTCACTTATGCAGACTTTGCTACATCAGAATCTTCCAGACAGTAACATCTTTCCTTTTTCATGAATCAAATCTTCTAGGGAAGTGATTTTCAAAATTTTGGGGGCTCAGGACTTCTGTGTTAATTTACAAGTTAGGGGAAACTTACACAAATTTTTAACCTGTGAATTTTACCTAGTGGTATCCTAGTTGGTGTTTAATAGCTGCTTCTCCTGGGGTGAGTGAGAAGGAGAATGATTCGTGGCATTTGCAAGGTTTCATGGTACAAATACTCTACCATGGCCTATTTCAAATTACCAGTGCTATTGATAAGTGAGTTTTATAGACCGTGGGTCTGGTTAGTTTTAGTGAATGGTGTTTTTATTTGCAACATTTTTTATAATCAAGTTTATAAAAAAATTTAAAAGTAATCGACTCAAAAATTTCCAAAACTTCAGAATTGTGCTCTCACAAGGTGAGTCCAGTGCAGCACTGGTTAACATCTACCAGCATGTACTGTCTTAGAAATTAAAACAGTTTATTAAATAATTTAAAAGAACACAGAGAGTTTAATGAAAAGTGTATTTTTCAAGACAAAAATAATTTTGTCATAGTGGGAAAAATGACATTTTTTTAATCTCAGCAAATTTTTTCAATGTCTGGAGGGATAAAAAAACAATTGGGTTAATGGTCTATTTCTACATTCTTGCTGCTATCAGATGCTATTTTGGTTGAAGTAGCATGTGACAAAAATTAGCCTCATATAGATCTGTAGTTTAGGAAAAGAATATTTTAATAGTGATTTCAGATATTGTGGAATTCTTTGATATAATATCAAAACTTGAAAAGTGGATGTTTCTTACAGATAAGTAGCAGTCATTAATAGTGTATTTTGTACTATTTTTTACATTAAAACCCATCAAATTATCTTGGTCTTAAATGGATCTTTCCCACATGTGATTTCTAACATCATAAACTTCTTGAAATATGCCCAGGGACTCTCATAGGCTCCTGGACTGTACTTTGAAGGAACCCTACTGCAGGGAGATGGAGCAAAATAAAGATTCGTTTCTCCACTTAGGAACTCGGCACTTTCACATTTCATCTCTGTATCTCAGGAGGCAAACATGGATATAGATGGCTGAAGCTTTAATTCTCCTTTTCTGTGTATGCTTTGTTATCAGGAAAGCCTTTCATGTACGTCAATGCTACAGACCTGGATGATCCAGCTACTCCCAATGGCCAGCTTTTTTACCAGATTGTCATCCAGCTTCCCACAATCAACAATGTTATGTACTTTCAGATCAACAATAAAACTGGGGCAATATCGCTTACCCGAGAAGGTAAGTCAAGGCCAGTCCTTCATGAATCTCAGTCAGAGGAAGGGCTGTCACCTTTGGAGACATTCCCTTTCTTCTTCTCCTCCCCTACTCACTTTAGGATCCCAGGATCTGGATCCAGTTAAGAATCCCTCCTACAATCTGGTGGTCTCAGTGAAGGACATGGGGGGCCAGAGTGAGAATTCCTTCAGTGACACCACATCTGTGGATATTACTGTGAGGGAGAACATCTGGAAAGCGCCAGAGCCTGTGGAGATTACAGAAAACTCAACTGATCCTCATCCCATCAAAATCACCCAGGTAGTGTCACGTGACGTCTACAGCTAACTAAGATCGGCACCTTGTGGTGTAGAGACCTATCTTCACTGTCTTCAGTCATTGTTCTAGATACATTTTGCATCGTGTAATTAGAAAGCAAATTAAGTAACTAAGGCCCTACATCTCCGTTGTTTATCATCACCAGCAGAAACCTTGCACACACACACACACACACACACACACACACACACACAGTCAGAGAGGAGACTTCACTCACACTCACTTTAGGAGGAGATGCTGTGGTGTTGCTTTACAGTGGGTTGTGTGACATGTGGTAAACCCTCAGTACATGTTGTTAGTAGCAATATCAGAGAAGCAGGCTCTATCAATGTATCAGGTCTTACTATAGAGTACTTTTTGTTGTTGTTTGTAAAATAACTCTAGGGATTGGCAGTTATTTTTAGCTCTGAAATCTTCCAGACTTAAATATTTGAGGGCGGGCACCTGATGTATGCACCACATGTCGCTACAGAATGAATGAAGAAAAGTCTAAGGTAGTGGTTCTCAACCTGTGGGTTGAGACCCCTTTTGAGGTTGAATGACTTTCACAGGGATTGAGTATCAGATATCATGCTTATCAGATATTTACATTACAATTCATATTACAGTTTTGAAGCAGCAATGAAAATAATTTTATGGCCTTAGGGTCACCATGACATGAGGAACTGTATTGAAGGGTCCCAGCATTAGGAAGGTTGAGGACCACTGGTCTAAATCATCTTCTATTGATCTTAATTCATCTTAATTGTGGGTTCTAGAAGCACATCATACATCATGGTTTAGTCTTAGAGTATTTCAGCTATGAAGTACACTTTGCTTCATAAACGGATGTTACATCTAGTCAAAGTTCTGGAAGAAAACAACCCACAGACTCTTCCTTGTGTTTGCAAGCATTGCTTTAGGGAAGGAAGAATTCCCTTGTCTGATTTTTTTTTAATTAGTTTAGGTTGAAAATTTAAAAAAAAAATGTAACTCAGTCGTCCTAAGAAATCACTGGCATGCAGAGTTGTGAGAAATTGTGAAGTGAGAAGCAAGAACTAGTTCCTTCTCAGTCTGTTTGTCCAGTCACATCTTTTCTCAGCAGTCACTTTGGCCACACAGGTGCAGTGGAATGACCCAGGTGCTCACTATTCCTTAGTCAACAAGGAGAAGCTGCCCCAGTTCCCATTCTCAGTTGACCAGGAGGGAAATATTTATGTCACTCAGCCCTTGGACCGAGAGCAAAAGGACTCAGTAAGTAAAATGGAAAGTGTCGCAGGCTACCTACCGCCTGTGACAGGTCCAATGTCTGCTTACAGTTGAGGACGAAATTAACTGTGCATTGAAAACCTGTGTTCTAGATCCTACAAGTTTATGGGTTCATGATAATTTGATAGCTTTCCCACAAGCCCAACCCATTTTATTCCCCTCTCCCATTTCTCAGTACTAAGTACATTGACACTAAGGCCAGAGATGGTAAGCGAAACAGTTATTTCTCTACCTATTAAGGTGGACGGTGAAGGAGTCTTAACACTGATCTTGATATTGCAGCATGTTTTCTTTGCAACTGCCAAGGATGAGAATGGAAGACCACTTGCATTCCCACTGGAGATTCATGTGAAAGTTATCGACATTAATGACAACCCACCCACATGTCCGCCTAAAATGACTGTGTTTGAAGTCCAGGAGAATGAAATAGTGGGTAAGAAATGAGAGCTCTCCGATGCTGTGAGCCTGTCTTCCTTAATGCTTCTGGACCCTTTCTAGCCGGGAGCGTCAGGCAGCTCTATTCTGCAGCCCCTGTCCACGTCTAGTGCAGCATAGGGATGGACGGTACCTGAGAGTCACACAGGCACAGTGTTTTGGAATAAACAGTGTCTCGAGTCCTTCAAGGCAGGACTTTTATAACTGCATTAGCACCATTGTTTTAATGGCAGTTACCCTCAGAACTACCGTCACTGCACAACAGCATCCTATGTACATTTCCAGGAGGGTCTCCCTTGCTAGATTTCCCTTCAGTTATCTTATCTGACTGCTAAACAACTCACTGTAAAGAGATAAAACCTCATCCAACTTGCTAAAGGACTTGATCATTTATGTCCACACCCTCGGGAAGGAGGTGCATTGTCTAAGCCTCCCACGAGCTGCATACAGAAAATATATCTAGGAATTTATAATAGAATTCCTCTTCCTTTAAAGACTTCATGAAATACTTTTACAAAATAAATTCTCACTTCTCAAGAAACAGATAGCATACTGAGTCCCTGAACAATTTATGTTACTAACAATGACATCACCAGTCTAAGAAAACTATGCTATCCTCTTCCCGTATGAGTTAGGCAGCCTCAAATGGCCCCTGACACTCCTCATCTCCATGACTTCCGCCTTCCCATTGTGAGTGGAGCCCAATACTTGATCCTGATGAGATGCGTGTGGCCCAAGTGTTGGGATGTCACCTGCAAGATCAGGTTAGAGAAATGCTGTGACTTCCACATCGCTTCTCTCTGTCTCCCTCCCTCTTCAGACACCCCACAATGAGTAGGCAACACCAAGTTCAGCTTACCCCTGAGTCTCCCTTTCTAGGAAGCCAAAGGTAACTGGGGAAGCTGGCCAGTGAAGCTGAGCCCCAGGCTTAGCTGCCCTCTTGATCTTCCAACATTTGAGAAAACTGTCTCTCCTGACAGCTCTAAGTTTGTATGAGAACACTGTAAGAGTGTTAGAGGTTTCTGAGTTTGTCGTCTCTTCCCTGGATTTGGGACTTTGGTCTGTTGCCTTCTTGGAGTTGAGCCATTGAGTAGGCTGGTGTTTCTCGTGTGTTTGAGTGGTGCGCTTTCTAGGTTTGCGAGACTGGCAACTTTGCTCTCCTTGTGGGTGGAGTCTACCTGTCTAGGGATGGACGTTCTCACCTGTGTCCTTGGATGCTTCTGCTCTGGCTGCGCACAGCTGTGACACAGCAGCTGCTTTCTTGGTGGCTCAGCGGGTTTTCCTGCCTTGTGTTCCTTCTCTTCCACGGGGGGATGGATGTCATGCAGAGGTTACTATCCATGTGTCCTGGGGAGGTCTTCTTTGTTTCATTTATTGCAATTCTTGCTTCAACGGGAAGGGTTAAATCATAGCTTGAGAGATTTCAGTAGATATAAAGAATAAAGTGACAGTTGTATAATGGTGTAATACATAACAGCCAACAAATGCTTTAATGAAATCAGGGATGGCCTGTGGTGCTGAAGAAAGGTGGAAAAACCTGTACAGACCTTTGTAGATGATACTGCATGTCTCTTTATATGGGGTTGCACATATGTTATATTTGTTGTCTATTGCCACATAGCAAATTGTCCCCAAATTTAGCAGTTTAAAATGACAGACTCATTACGTCAGTTTCTGTGAGTCATGAACCTGATTGAAGCTCAGTTTGGGCCTCTGATTCAGAGGGACAGGAAGAGGGAGGGAGACAGAGAGAAGCGATGTGGAAGTCACAGCATTTCTCTAACCTGATCTTGCAGGTGACATCCCAACACTTGGGCCACACGCATCTCATCAGGATCAAGTATTGGGCTCCACTCACAATGGGAAGGCGGAAGTCATGGAGATGAGGAGTGTCAGGGGCCATTTGAGGCTGCCTAACTCATACGGGAAGAGGATAGCATAGTTTTCTTAGACTGGTGATGTCATTGTTAGTAACATAAATTGTTCAGGGACTCAGTATGCTATCTGTTTCTTGAGAAGTGAGAATTTATTTTGTAAAAGTATTTCATGAAGTCTTTAAAGGAAGAGGAATTCTATTATAAATTCCTAGATATATTTTCTGTATGCAGCTCGTGGGAGGCTTAGACAATGCATCTCCTTCCCGAGGGCTTGCTGCTCAGTTCAGCTATCAAGACACGCACAAGTAGAAACATTAACACACAAATCACTGACAGTCCTCACTATGCCTCTGACAGCGGGAAGTTTCCTGTGGAGAGAATAGCCTCACATTCTGAGCATCACGTGTACTTGCCTAGAGGAAGTGTTCAAAATGCTCTTCTTGGGAGAACACGTGTTGCCACAGTTTCCCCAGTTGTGATGCATCTGGAAAGAAGCAGCTGCTGCTACATGAGTACAAATTCACAGCATCCCTGAGTCCGGCCCACGTGCGCTGTGGGTGCCCGGTACTGCTGCAGACACAGCAGTCCCCCTATCCGTTTTCTGAAACCCAACCCTATCGGAGTCTATGTAAGCCAGTGGAGTGAACTGATGTAAGGGAAGGGTGTAATCCAATCCAAACAAATCTTCAAATATTCACTTCAAATAAATCTCAGGTGGGATTTGTACTGCGTGTAAGGAAACCCACAGTTCCTAGTCCCATTTTATGGATCTGGATGACCCCCAAACCTATCAGAACTTGCCCAAAGCTGGTAGGACATAGAATCATACCCACTGACCTCTAGAGCTCCTGGGCCAAAATATTTACAGGCATGGAATACACAGGGCCATAGCATGTGGCGTGTGTGTGTGTGTGTGTGTGTGTGTGTGTGTGTGTATGTGTGTGTGAGAGAGAGAGAGAGAGAGAGAGCGAGAGAGAGCGAGAGAGAGCGAGAGAGCGAGAGAGCGAGAGAGCGAGAGAGCGAGAGAGCGAGAGAGAGAGAGAGAGAGAGAGAGAGAGAGGGATTCTTTGCGTGCTATCTTTGAAGTGGAGTCAGTCTCTGTAGCTGTTCATAAAGCTCTCAGAAGCAGCCCAGGACTGGGTTCCTCTACTTTTGTTGTACCATTTATCCCGTGTGTTAGTGTCCTAAGGCTATGGTAATAAAGCACCACGAATCTAATCTGAATCTCCCAGTTCTGGTGGTGGGGCCATCACTTGAAATCATCACCTGAAATCGTGGTGACAGGATCTTTTGGGGAAAGCGGTTGCCTCTTCTGACTTGAGCTAGCTGCTGACAGCAGAATGCAGATCTCTTTCCTTCTCTTCTCTCATCTCCCCGTGTGTCTCCACAGCCTCCATTCTTGTAAGGGATGATTTCTTCTCAGTAACATAACTGATTATATCTCCAATGGTCCTCTTTCAAATAAGGTCCCACAGTGAGTGTTGGGTGGAGCATTTCTTTGGGTGGGTGAGGAGCAGGAATTACACCATGCTGAATTGTCCCTTGGAGTTAGGGCGCCAGCGCATAAGTTGATGTCCTAACTCCCTCTGTGGGCTAAATTGTTTGCCCTCCCCAGCATATGAAAAAGTTCTAATTTCTAGCACTTCAGAATATGTCTATTAGGATATAGACTTTTAAAAGAGGAAACCAAGGCAGGATGAGGAGGCTCAGAGACAGCATGGTTAGTACATTTCTTGCCTTGAAACTATAAGGACCTGAGTTCGATCCTGGACACACATACACGAAGCCAGCATGGTAGTACATACTTGTAATCCTAGTGCTGGAGAGGTAGGGACAGGTAGATTCCTGGGCTTCACTGGCCAGGCAACTACTTGACAAGATTTTGGAGAGAGAGAAGGAGAAAGAGAGAGAGAGAGAGGGATGGATCCCTCCTCTCTTAAAGCAAACAAAAGAACAACAAATAAAAAACCAAGGTGGGTAGCTGCTGAGGAATGATGCTAAGGTTGCCTGCTGACTTCCACATCCACATGGAATTACACATACACCAACAGACACACAGGCCCGTAGGGGGAGGACTCAATGGTGGGCCTTAATCTACTCTGACTGGAGTTCCTGTGATAAATTTGGATGCCAAGGTACAGAGGGAAAACACACAGGGAGGAAGAAATAGCCAGGGAGTCAGCTTGGAGGAAAGCAGCCTTGTCAACACTTGATTTCATGTTTCCAATCTCCAGGACTCTGAGAAAGCAGGTTTTTGTTAATCTCTCAATCCACAATACTTTAGGCCAGTATTGGCTAACTAATCTACCTCAGTGTTCAACCAAGCAGACCATGGAAAAATGCAAGGAGCCAAAGTAATTCTAAACGTCTTTGTTCATTACCCCAGATAGTTCCCGTGTTTTCTCAGAAGCGGCTTACGAGTCGCCCGGAGCTGACATGAGCGGTTGTCTTCCTCTCCACAGGTAGCAGCATCGGGTTCTTTACTGCCCATGACATGGATGAGGCAAACACGGCCAACAGTATTTTGAAGTACAGACTTGCAGACCAAACCCCCAAAGTTCCCTCAGACGGACTCTTTCTCATTCAAGAATACGAGGGGAAGGTCCAGTTAGGGAAACAGTCCTTGAAGAAGCAGGACAATCCTCAGTACAACTTAACAGTAGAGGTATCTGACAAAGGTGAGTCCCGCCCCTGCTCTGGTTGGTAGACACAGTGATTTTCCTTCTACTTGAGTTTCGAGAGGCTGTTCTCAAGCCAGTAGAATCCTCCGATTCCTCTGTGAATCTGAGAAACCCAGATGTGGCTGTTTTTACAAGAGCTGGCTGTGCAGATTAGACAACATTTCGTTGCTTTGGTCCTCTGAGAACCAGGAGTCAAGGGGGATTCAGGACCATCTATCTCAAAGGGGATGCCTTTGAGAAGAACGGAAGGGAAGGTGATCTTGGAGATCACCAGACAGCAACATTAGCTTGATCACGACGGACGGAAGGAGCACTGATGGTTCTGGACCAGGAGCACCCTGAGGAGAATTCCAAATGGCTGTCTGCAATTCCGCAGTGTGTCATCTCTGGGAATGGGTCTGTCTTAGCACCACTGCTGGCTCAGTAATCGGCTGGGGGCAGCCTATGGCAGATGCGGCTTTGGTGCAAATGCAGTGTTGGTCACCGCATAACAATGCAGCACTAGGCTATTGGTCTAGTTGCAAGAGTCTGCCAGGCACAGTCTCATGGCTACTGTAACCACAAAACAGGAAAGCGGATTCTCTTTCCCTGTCCTTGCTTTCAGTATCTGTGGATGACAGTGGTGGAGAATGTGTCTTGGAGAGTTCTGCCTTTTCTCGTCAGCTTCTAAGTGCCTGCTAGACAATACCAGGAGACATTTTCCCCCAATCCTTGTATACTGTCAAAGCAGGTAGTTCTTAACCTTTGTTGGGCAGGGGAGTCTTTAAGGATCTCATGGAAATTTCCCAATCTCAAACACATCTCCACATCCACAGACAAATGTGCCACTATTTCTGGGGTATTAGATTCCATGAAATACTTCTATAGTTGTTTTCCAAGGATCACAGCTTACATAGGCGTGGAAAAGAAAAGAATATTGGTCCATATGTGTTTCTCATTTTTTGCTTTTCTGTGGGTGTTGATATCCTGGGAGAACTTGAGTTTAGCAGGCTCCAGTACAAAAATGCCTGTCTGTCAAGTTCCCAGGGAAGCTAGTAACTTGATGCATAATGAGGGTCTGAAGCTGTTTGGCACTATGTTAAAAGGTACAGTTAGGTGATTGTAATAAGTCCCCGTACTCATGGTGAAGTGGCAGATTCACACTATCAGCCACCCATGCTTTCAGGGTCTGATCACCACACAAAGCATCAGGGATGCCCAGATGAACAAGACCCAGTGTCTGTCCCTAAGGGAGTGCTCCTTTTGTCAAGAAAGGTGGACACACACATCAACAAGCTGTAGGGACACATACAAGGGAGACATACACGGACAAGGGGGAGAGCAGGTAAGGCTGTCTGTCAGAGGCTAATTTACCTAGCCCCAAAGTTTAGGTGAGCTAGGTTTTGAAGAATAACTTACGGAAGAGTGGGGATTCCGTGTGTAAAGATATCAGAGTCCGTAGTAGTTGAAAATGTAAGAGTGTAGGGGAGCTGGAGAGACGGCTCAGTGGTCAAAAGCTCTCGCTGCTCTTCCAGAAGGACCCTGTTTGGTTCCTAGAACCCATGGTGGGTGGCTCACAACTGCCTGTGACTAGTTCCAGAGGATCCAGCATCCTACTCTGGTCTCTACAGGCGTCCATCAAATGATCAAGGGTTGTCACATGCATCTGTAATCTCGGTACTGGGGAGTTCGAGACAGCAAATGTTTCCTCAGGGCTCATGCCCAGCCAGCCTAGCCTATTTGTCATGTTGCAGGCCAGTGAGAGACCCAAGAAGAAAAAGGTGGATAGCACCTGAGGAATGACACCTGAGGTCTCACACACACACACACACACACACACACACACACACACAAGCACATGTTCATGCGGACACATGCACACATGAATAAGAAGGAAGAGCCTGGTAAGCAGAAAACCCGTCACTGTCTGAAACAGGTCTTCTGCAGAGACTAGAGCCAGTAAGTTCAGAGCCTTGAATCAACATTGCCATTTCTATCTGTAAATGTTCTGGGGATCAGCTCCAACTTTTTTTTTTTTTTTTTTTTTTTTTGGTTTTTCAAGACAGGGTTTCTCTGTGTAGCTTTGTGCCTTTCCTGGAACTCACTTGGTAGCCCAGGCTGGCCTCGAACTCACAGAGATCCGCCTGGCTCTGCCTCCCGAGTGCTGGGATTAAAGGCGTGCGCCACCACCGCCCGACTATCAGCTCCAACTTTAATCAATATCTGTTTGGTTATAACCAGATTAGGAATTATATTCAACTTCTCGGCCAATGCATTGAGCACAAGCTCTGGGGTGACTATGTGGGCAGATCAGTGAGGACAACAGTCACAAGTGGAAGGCTTTCTCAAAGGGGGTGGCCAAAATAGGTTAAAGGACACACAGTTAAGGGAAGCTAACAGGAGGTATGATGTGTAGGGGGGGGGAGGGGGTGATGTATGTGTGTGTGTGTGGTGGGGCGGTGAACAGGGGCTGAGTGGGGACGTTCACCCTGAATCTTGAAAGGACTTCAGGAGATGGGAAGACCTGTGCTCATAGACAGGGACGAGGGACATGCCGCCACTTTCTTCTGTCCTTCCTCCTGTCTCCTACCAGCCCCCACTGGCAGAACCTAGCTGTCAGTGGAAGGACAGGGACATCACTGATGAGGTTGACCCAGCCTGGATCTGAGCACAGTGCAGAGTGAAAAGCCAGCACGGAATTCTGGCCCTGCTGTCAGTCATGTGACCTTGAGCGGGCTTCCTAATGTCTCTACTTCCTGGCTTCTGCCTTTAAAAAGTATGAAGTAACTATGTCAAGAGATGACAAGGCCTGTCACACAGGCTTGGGACACACAGAACACTAACATTTGTGTTGGGATGAGGACCTTGGTTTTGTTGTTCTCCACATTGTGTAGATAAGCTGATGGGCACAGAGACACACAGTGACACTCCCATGTTCTCAATCTCTGGTGTATGGAAGGGCCAGAATTCAAGTAATGGGGTCCCAGAGCCCAGTGCATTGTATTATAGTTCAAAAGATGGCAGCACCCTTCTCCCCCAATCAATTACTCTCCTCTGTCATTCTGGCTTCCTCCTAGACAGCCTCCCACAACACACCTGCCGGCCATGCCCATCTTGGACCTAGGGTCCAACTGCTGATTCTAACCAGTCTTTGACTTGTCAAACCACCCTCAAAGCCTGTGCCATTTCCCCAGGGTTCTGTGAGCTATCTCTCAGCCTCCCTTGGAGGTGAATCATGCCACTTTCTCCCTTACTTGGAGGAGAGGAAAGCCAGTGGCCTTGAACCTCTCTGCCGTGTCAGATGGGACTATCTGGGCAGATGTACTCTGAGAAGAAAAGACAGGCCATGGGATGCTCAGCAGCATTGCTGCAAGGGACAGTTTCACTTTGGACTTCAGAGACTGCGTAGCATTCACCTGTCCCAGAAGGGAGGCTGCTTCACAGATAAACAGCCATCTTGCATGGCGGAAAAGCCCTCCCTTGCATGGGGCAGTGGGAAGCTCAGGAAAGCATCTCAGGGCCCAGTCTGGCTTCCACCTCCCCTTGATGACCTGCTTGTGGTGAGGTGGGGAGCAGAGCAGCCTCCATTCACATGAACTGTGAAATTGTGGCAGCGGCTGTCACGTCATTTGCATATATATATATATATATATATATATATATATATATATATATATATATATATATATCTCCAAGTCCTGATGCTAATGCATGATTTCCAATGAGAATTCTGTGGTATGACTTTGGTTTTCAGATTTCAAGACCCTCTGTTCTGTGCAAGTCAACGTTATTGATATCAATGACCAGATTCCCATCTTTGAAGTGTCAGACGTGAGTAGATGTCACCATATTCTTTATCTTTAGTTTGATCATATTACTGAACCCTTAATTTGAATAAAAACACAAAGTACCAGGTAGCCTGGTCAATGCACCAACAAAAACCAGGTACCATCTTCAGCATAAGTCCTCAGGGATGCTAGGATGTACTGATAGTACCTGGGAATGTCTGTTCATAAACTCCTGCTAGCAACTCATTTATTCCAGAGGCTGCTTAAAAGCTACAGCCACAGTCCTCTTCAGACTGAAAGGTGAATGGCTGCTTGTGGATTGTCATAGCGTTTGCATGCAATAGACAGTAAGTAGAAAGCTACTTGATCTTCTCCAAGCATTTGACATAAAATATTAGCATCAGAAATACTAACAACTTGCCAGGTGGTGGTGGCGCATGCCTTTAATCCCAGCACTCGGGAGGCAGAGGCAGGTGGATCTTTGTGAGTTCAAGGCCAGCCTGGTCTCCAAAACCAGTTCCAGGAAAGGTGCAAAGCTACACAGAGAAACCCTGTCTTGAAAAAAAAAAAAAAAAGAAAAGAAAAGAAATACTAACAACTTTAACTCATTTTTGTATTTAACCAGGTAAGAGGAAAGGGCAAGGGAAAAAAACTCTGGCTTAAGCCTAAAAATGTGTTCCATATATTTGTGATAATTCAAATTAGGCATAGAGTAAGAAGTATCAACGTAGAAAGGACATCAAGGCAAATGCTGTAGTCATGGTGTGGCATTATCATTGCTCCCTTAAAAGAGAGGTCTTGATTTATTTAGCTCAAGGGAGAGTGAAGACCATTTGACTAGCTTGTTATGTTAGAAGTCAGTTTTGAGGCAGTCCAGAGCCCTCTGATGATGTTCATAAATCAAAACAGCAACAAGGCTGTGACAAAGAAGGGAATTGATTTATGGCAGGGCTCAGAACCGTAAGAAGTGTGATGAGATGTAACTTGTCCAACAGGCACTGAGGTTAAGCAAGCATGAAATAAAGAACTCATTTCTTCTCAGCCTCCATCCTCTAGGGCATTTTACCCCTTCCCCGTGTGTGTCTTCCCTGCATTTCACCAGACTGTGGTCAAGCAGATTGAGCAGAAAAATTCTGCAGTGGAGACTTTAAAAGCTTGGAGATGCAAACCTGGCTGGAGAGGAAGTGGGATTTCTTATTCTGTTGCCAGCATCGTCTCTTGGACCCTGGCTGTTACCATTTTGAGATCATGATGTGGGAAGAGTGGGCTTCAGCGGAACCAGAATGCTTTATGGGAGAGCGAGGAGCATGGGCTTTGGAGGTTTGGGTTTTATCACACCATGTTGGCCTGGGTGGGGGTGACCCTTGGCTCCTCTGCCAAACGTCACTGGTAGGTTTGCTGCCTCTAGGGTATTTTGCTGCTCATCTTTCACAAGCACTGGTACCAGGCATTCAGGGGCTTTACATGTATCATCTCTCTTAAAATGGTAGGTTGCATTTTCCCATTAGACAAGTGATCAAGCCCATGTTTAAAGAAATGTGATAACTACATCACTCAACTAACAAACAGCAAGTTTAGAATTAGTGGCCAACTCTGACTTCAGTGTTTTGAGCTCTTAATCTCTATTGCTTAGTCGATTCAAGAATTAGAAGTATCTGTCACATCATTGGCATTTCACATTTTATGGCTATTTATATCATTATTATTCAAATAATTATAGTTATTAAGCATGTTGGGTGTTAGAGAGGAAATCTATTTTAGAATCCTTCTAGAATGTCTAAGATGTTATGTTTCTTGGTATAGACTTCAGTTCACGAGTAAAACAATGTTAAAAGCAACTGTATCATGTTCATCATGAGGAAAGCTGTGCTTGGTGTTAGTGGCAGCTGTGACCTCGGCCCTGAACCCAGGGACACTTGTGCTTTGGCAGTTAAGCTCACTGACAGTGGACATTGTTTCCTTTCCCTCCCCGTTTCTTCCTCAGTATGGAAACATGACTCTCCCTGAAGACACAGCCATTGGATCCACCATCTTAGTCATCCAAGCCACGGACGCTGATGAGCCCTTTACAGGAAGCTCTAAAATCCTGTACAAGATCGTACAGGGAGACGCTGAGGGAAGACTGGAAGTCACCACAGACCCCCAGACCAATGCAGGCTACGTCAAGATTAAAAAGGTAGAGAGCTCACTTAATGGCTTTTATTAATTAAACTTATTCATTTATTTTTATATCCCACTGCATTTTCTCCACCCTGTCCTCCTCCCATTCCTCCCCCACCTCCCCTCTCCCCCTCCATCCATTCCTCTGTTTCTGTTCAGGGCAGGTCTCCCATGAGCATCTACAAAGCATGGCTTATCAAGTTGCAGTGAGACTGAGCTCCTCCCCTTGTATTAATGCTGGGCAAAGGGACCAGAGTGTTGGGACAGCCTCTGCTACCACTGCTAGGAGTCCCACAAGTAGACCAAGCTACTCAAGGGACCTAGGCTCCCATGCAGGCTCCCAGACTGGGTGAGCTCCTGTGAGCCCAGGTTAGTTGTTCCTGTGGGTTCCCTTGTGATGACCTTGACCCCTGCCACCCCAACTCAGCAGAATTCCTTGAGCTTGGCCCAGTGCTTGGCTGTGGGTCTCTGCATCTGTTTCTATCAGTTGCTGGGTGAGCCTCTCTGATGACAATTGGGGTAGTCATCAATCTATGAGTATAGCAGAATATCGTTAGGCATCATTACCTTGACATTTTTTTCTCCAATCATGTTTGATTCTATCCCAGGTCTCTGGACCATCCAGCCTCTGAGTCCTGGCCCTCCAGGCAGTGTCAGTGCCAGGGGTGGGCTCACTCTCGTGGTGACCAGTCATTGGTTGGCCACTCCTCAATCTCTGCACCACCATTTAATCCTCCCCCCTCCTCACACATCCCATAGGCAGGACAGATTGTAGGTCAAAGGTTATGTGGCTGGGCTGGTGTCTGAATCCCTCTACTGGAAGTCTTGTGATCAGGCAGGCCAGTTCAGGCTACACATCCACTGTTGCTAGGAGTCTTAGTTGGGGTCATCCTGACCCCTCATGTTCCCATCACCTCCTACCCCCAGTCCACCCACAAGATCTCCTCTATTTCCTCTTCCCAGGGAGATCCGTGCTTCCCACCTTGGGCCTTCCTTGTTACTTAGCCTCTCTGGGTCTGTGGATCGTAGCCTGGTGATCCTTTACTTGACAGCTAATATCCACGTATGAGTGAATACTGTATACCATGATGGTCTTTCAGGGTCTGGGTTACCTCACTCAGGATAATTTTTTTCTAGCTCCATCCATTTGCCTTCACATTTCATGATGTCATTTTTTTTGACAGCTGAGTAGTACTCCAGTGTGTAAATGTACCACATTTTCTTTATCCATTCTTCAGTTGAGGGACATCTAGGTTGTTTCCAGGTTCTGGCTATTAGGAATAATGCTGCTATGGACATAGCTGAGCAACACTTGATGATTATAAATCAAGTCAATTAATCTACATGTGATTGTGTCAAGACCAATAGGCAGGGGTGACACAGTCACAGTGGCCTCTCAGGGATGGCAGTGGATTCCTGGCACATCTGTCATTCTTGCCCCCTGAAAGAAAGTCAAGGTACGAGCTGTAATCTGTCATTAACTGACCAAGTATTTAATATTGTCAGTTGGGATTCATAAACACAGTATGAAAAAAATTTTAACTATAAGCATGTTTCGCTTTATATTAAATTTTTTATAAAACTTTTCTATTAAAATTTCTTTATCTGAAATACTCTGTATATTTCTAAATCTAGCAGCCATGTGGTAGTGGGGGAGGGCTAGCATGTGGGTCTCACTCCCCCTTTAGGTGGAAAACTCTTATACCAGTGGACCTGGCACAGACTTCTGTTGAATAGGATGGAGGATTGTGAGTTCCTTTCAGGGTTTGATGGACAAGTTTGTTTTTTAACCCCTGATCTACCCTCGCTTTGTAAGTGGAGTCCTAGGCTGGGTGTGCCATTCTGGGGAGTCTAGCATGTGAGGTCTGGTCACCTCTCTGTAAAAACAAACAGTATCAGTGGTGAGAGGCAGGGAAGAATTTGAACCAGCGGCTATATTGGAAAGACAGATGAGGTTAGGAATTCAGTCTGTCTTTGGAGAACTGATATGAGCTTTAGGTTTGCACAGAGGAGGGGGCGGGGTGAGAGGCATGCATAATTAAGTGGTCCTGATCAAGGGGACTAGCTGGTACCCATGTGATGGTATCTCCAGCTTGGGGCTGATCTGTCTGCAATGTCTACTGTTCCTAGATTCTAAGGTGGCTGTGGCTGTAGGGTTAGGACAATAACTGGCATTTTCAGATGTCTTTTGGGATAATTTGGAACTCGATGCTGTAAAAACCTGGCAGGAAGATGCCGCAGTTCCTCTTCTATTTGTACCTTGAGTGAGGATGGGATTTTAGATTCATTTCTTATTTTTAAGTGGTGTGTGTGTGTGTGTGTGTGTGTGTGTGTGTGTGTGTGTGTGTGTGTGTGTGTGTGACTGCAAATACCCATGAAGGCCAGAAGAGGTCATCCAATGTGGGTACTGGAAATCAAACTAAGGTCCTCCACGGAAGTTTAACTGCTAAGTCATCATTCTAGCTCCAGGGATGAGGCTGTAGATGCATGTTCCTTAGGTGATTAGCATGCCCACAGTGAGGCTCTGGATGCATGCTCCTTAAGTGATTAGCATGCCCCCACACAGAGCTAAGCAGGAAGGTGACCTGAAGTTTTAAGACAGAAGACACAGATGTGAAATGGAAAAGGGATGGCAGACTTTTATCCTGCTTTTAGCTAGCCTGTGAGTCCAAATGAGGGCTCAGTGTTTTCACCAAAAGGAGCTTGGAAGAACTGCAACTCCATCCTTCATGGCATTGCCCTGCTTTCCCCATTTCTAGAAAGACTGGAGAGTTTGGAGATAAAGTAATAATTCATAGTTCCCACTTCTTTCTCCAGGGTCCCTCCAACCTTCCTTCAGCCTACTCCTGTCCCTCACCATGTACCTGAGTCTTGATTCTTTCTTCTGGAGCTGCTGAGTTTGTGTTAGAACTCATAAAGGGTTTACCAGATGTCTCATTTGGAGCCAACACACATATCATCCAATAGGTGTTGAGCTGAAGCACTTTTCACAAGGGGCTTTCAAAGCCTTCTGGTTAAGCGGAGAGAGTGCAACAGAGAATCTGCTGAAATACTGCCTGCTGGTTGGGGCTGCAAAAGAAAAGCCCAGGATAGTTGGAACTAGAGTAATGGAAAGCTGAAAGCAAATGCCAAAAGTGAAGGCCAAGTAGAGCAGTTGCACAATGAAAAAGAGCAAAGGTAAAGATGATGGCGGCTCTGAGCCGAGCCACAGGCTAGCACCTGATGCTTAAATGTGAAATGGTGCCCACAGTCTTGTGTGTTTGCACACTTACTCTCAAGCCGTTTTGCCAGATTGTGGAACCTCCAGGAGGTGAAGCGTTGCTGGAGGCAGGGGTTCACTAGGGCCAGAGCTAAGAAGTTTTATAGCCCAGCCTTCTTTGCTTTCTGGCTGCAGACAGGACATGGCCAGCCACACCTTCCCTGCTGTGGTGATGTACCTCTCCTTAAGTGGTGAGCCAAAATGGTTCCTTCCTCCTTTACGTTGCCTCTTGTCCAGTATTTGGTCAAAGCAGCAAGAAAAGATTGCACAGTTGTCACTCACACCCTATGTGACAAAGGTGCCCACTGGGCTCAGCAGAGTTCAGGGTGTAACACCCAGAGCCTGCGGAGGTCCGACATTTGGAAGAAGAGCCATCACGGCTCTGCCTTCCATTCCTGGCTATCTCCACAGAAAGCGAACCTGGGAAGGAGAGGGAAGGGGTGGCCTGCCAAGCACGGTGGCGTGATTCTCTTTCTCCTCCGCCACTCGAGGCTGTCAGGGAAGCTAGGGGGACATATGTCATTTTTTTCTTGGTGATATCTTACCATGTACCACCCCCAGCTAACTTGACCATGTGTGGTTGGATCCTTCTGTAGAGGACAGCTATAGTTATCCTTCTGCATAAACCTTATATGAGGTGGGATTATAGTGGCCACTCACCAGACTCTTCTCATCCTTGTTTTGTATGTTACTTTACTTCCCATGTCTAGAATATCGCTTGACACATGATACACGAAGGTATTAAGTTGCTTGACTGAATGAATAATTGAAATTTGTTTCCTGTACAATTACTAATAGTCACACAAGCAACTGTTGAACCTGCATGTTAGGGTCCTGAAGTCGCAGCTCTCTGTTCCCCAGGCACTGTGACAACAGAACTTGAGTGACAGAATTTGGTAGGCTGATCACTGTAAGGTAATCTCAGAACACAGCTGGAGTCCTGGAACTCTGAAGGGCACAAACTGTACCAGAGGCTTAAACTCCTGTTTGCAATGATCAAGAGAGATACTGCATTTTAAACCCAACTATGTTCTTAAACACGCTCTTTCCCATAACACCAGGCATGTCTCTGCAAGAGTGTTTGCCAATGGACAGACACGGCGCTGATGGACAGGGTAGCTGGAGGCTTCCATGGCTTCCTCTGGAGCAGGGACCTTAGATTAGGGTCTTTGAAGTACTAAGCAAAACAAACCCTCAGGGATGGAGTTTTGCTTAGGATGTACCAACTTTTAGCCCATCAGATGTAGAAGAGCATGAGACAAATGTATATGTTCATATTTTGTTTGTTGGAGTGTGGATTTGGTGTAAGTGTACGGTGTATACTCATGTGTGAGGGTGCATCCAGGAGGCCAGAAGAGGATGTTGGGCATCCTGCTGTATTACTTGCCTCCTTATTCCCTTGAGACAAGGTCTCTCACTGAGCCTGGAGGTAGGCTGGCAGCCAGCAAGCCCCACAGATAGCCCTGTCTCCAGCGACATACATGGCCACGCCTAGCCTCCCCCCACTTCTTTTAACATAGGCACTGGAGATTGGAGCTCAGTTTCTTGTTCAGCAAGCACTGTTATCCACTAAGCCGTCTCCCTGCCCTTACCCACAATGAGTGGTTTTGCCAAAGCGGCTTACACTGGTTACAAACTCCATAAGGTGGTTCCTTAAGAATGCCTCAGTCTTGCTTGTATGCTCTTGTTTATGGATATGTCAAGGGGCCAATCAGTCTCTTTTAAAGGTCAATCACTTTGGGGTGTGATTAAACACACCCCTGAACCAGGGGCTGCACCACAGCCTCTTCAGAGGAAAATCCAGAAACCAGGGATTTTGAAAACGTTCCTATGCAATGCTCTGGAGTCCCGGGGCCGTGGATGATCAGGCTGTCAGGGCTGAGCTGGTGTCAGTAACGAGGAATGGTGTTTGTTATTGTTTATTATCTTAGTACTTCCTGGTACATCAGTATTTCTCCTGAGACCTCCTTTCTCAAAATTCAGAGTTTGCTTTGGTTTTTACTTTTATATAATTTTTTGCCCCTTCCCCACTATGGGCAGTCCTTTTGAATTCTTGAGTCCTGGATGTTTTAACTAGCTCGGGCATCAGCTGGAAAGCCAGTATGCACATGGTTTCTGTGTGGTGAAAATGTGAAATGTCCTGTCCTGGACCCCTGCTCTCAGCATGTTGTCCATTTCCAGACAGAATCTAAATCCCTAGCTTGACCTTTAAGGCAGTCGGGCACAGAGGGGGAGTCTGGACAGAGGCAGGTTTTCTGCTTCTCTCATGAACGTGTCCCCATGGGTCTCTTGACTTGGCTTTCATCCACCATGAACGCCTTCGTGGATGGATTCAGCAGTGTTTGTTGAGATTGCTAATTTAGTGCCTTCCATTCTAACTTCTCATGGTTGTTGAAGCAGGGCTGCTTGGGTGGTGGTCAGATGTGAAGGCTGGGCAGAGTACAGCCGCTCAGCAGTAAACTCCCTTTGTTTCTTGTCTCTCTATTCACTAAGTATTGAGGGAACACTTCTGAAATCCAGCCTGGCCTTGCAGGTCAAGAGTCAAGTCTCACGTCTTTGGCTTGATGTCTAGCATTCTCTGCCATCTTTCTCTTTCGGCCTTGTGTGATCTGTTCCAGCACCACAGCTCCTCTTCCGTAGACATGGGCGCTCATCGCCTTACCCCTGTAGCTCTAGGGCCAGAGCGGTGGATGGAAAAGCTAGGCAGGAGACTCAAGGCTTATGTGGTGACCAGGATGGAAGGCTTCATTTGCCTAGGTGTGTAGACAGCTGTGATGTCTACTTGAGACTGGGGTAGAGCCACTGCTGTGGCAGGCTGGTGTATCAAGTTGGAGTCCCATCCATTCTGTCTTCTTGTGTTGACTTTCTAGGGGGTTCTTCCTTAGGTGGGCTCTTACCATAGCTGGATACCATTGTAGTGACCCTCTGGGATTTGGAGTGATTCCCAGGACTTCTGAGCACACAAGAGTCCTATTAGACCATTGATCATTAGATCAATAAGCCATTGATGCCCAGCAGTGAATGGGCACTTATTTCTAAGAACAGCCTCTCCTTTTATATTCACATAATTAAACAAATGTCATTGCTTCCTATGTTTAACTGCAAGTGGCCCTGACTGATGATTCTCTCTCCCAGGTTTCTCATTGTGCTTATGAATTAGGGGTTGAGTTGTCAGAATATGTATATGGGTGAGAGTGCATTGGGGAAAGGATGGTCTCTATAATTTTCTCTCCATTGAAACTGTCAAGGATCAAGCCTTATCTGCATATCCTCTAGCTGCTATACTATGGGTACTGTGTGTCAGGGAGATGGGAAGTGAGAGGAACAAGCCACAGTCTTCCTCTCACAGAGCTGATGGCCAGTGATGACACAAAATAGTAACACAGCTAAAGCCCTGGCTTGGGTGCTGTACAGCTGCGGAGGAGGTGAAGCTTGTCTGTTTCAGGCTCGATGGTGGGATGAGGGAAAGGGATGAGGAGAACAATGCTGATCAACTCCTGGGGGAGAATTCCTTTCATGTCAGGATGGCGGGCTGAGTCAATGCAGTGTGTGTCTGTCTGTCTGTTGCTCCACGAGTGGCTATCACGACCTGTGTAGCTGCTGAGAAAATGACATAAGGTCAGACCCACATGTCTCAAGTCCTCTAGAGCTGTGTGTCTAGATAAAGTCACAGCTGCCACTTCCTTCATGTATAGCTTTTGGCTTTGCTTTGGTCCTCCCTAGTTTTTGAGGTTTTAGGTCCTTTTGAGGATTTGACCAGCTGACTGGGGCCAGCAAGATGGCCCAGTGGATGAAGGCACTTACTCCACAAGCCTGACAACCTGTTTGATCCTTGGGACCCATGTGGGAAAAGGAGAGAACTGACTCCCACATGTTGTCCTTTGATCTTGGTACATGTATCATGCATGTATGCACCAGCATGCATACACACACACACACACACACACACACACACACACACACACACACACACAAATAAATAATGGGATTTTAAAAGCCCATATGTCCTCATCCTAAAACAAGAAACACACACACACATACACACACACAAACACACACACACACACACACTCACACACACACAGTATTTAGATTTCAAATTCCAGGGGTTTAGAGTCCTATGGGATCCTCGAGTCTAGAGATAGTGGCCTGTGGCAGGAGTTATCAACCCTTCTTGGTCTTTCTCCTCGTATAGAACTGTGGACTTTTGCTTAGAGGGGGACATGCAGTCCCATAGGGCCAATTGTTCATAAGATAGCTAAATCTTCCTGTGCTGGCACATGTAGTTAAGCCTATGCTTGAAAACTTCCAGAATTGGGAATGGACCACTCTCTGAATGAGCTCTTTCTTTCTTAGGTAGCCTGCTGGTTAAATTCTCCCACACATGAGCCAGAAACAGTGTCCTGTTCTCTTCCCGGTCCTCTCTGGCCATGTGGAATGGGAACACATCCTCCTCCCGGCATGGCCTCCGCTCCCCGCTCCTAGAATCTCTTACCTCGGGTCTTGGGTTCTAAAATCCCCATACCATGTGGACATCTCTGTTGTATGAATATTTTTCTAGCTGTCCTTGCCTGAGGAGAACAAAGATTTTGCTGAGGGATGAGCAGGGTGCCCCAGGGTTAAATGAATCCAAGGAGGGCTGTGCTAGAGTCTCTTTTCCAGGACAGTCCATGGAAACACTCAGCGCCCTGATCACACCTGAAGTAAAACAGTGTTTTTGGTTTTTCCCTGTGGTTTTCTTGAGAAGCAGGTTTAGGTAAAGACTGTATGAATTTTGAAGAAATGAATCCTTTAAGGGGGCAACTCACTCCAAGGTTAACTTCCCTCTTTTTTTCTCTTCCACAGCCTCTTGACTTTGAAACCGAACCAGTTACCAGCATTGTGTTCCAAGCAGAAAACCCTGAGCCGCTGGTGTCCAACGTAATGTACAATGCTAGTTCTTTTGCCTCGTTCAAGCTGTTTGTGACGGATGTGAACGAAGCGCCTGTGTTTCCCCAACTTATATTCCAAGCGAAAGTCAGCGAGGATGCTGCTGTAGGCACGAAAGTGGGCAACGTGACTGCCAGGGATCCTGAAGGCCTGCCTGTGAGGTACGGGACAGCAGAGCTGTGCAGGCCTGCTTGCATGCTGCAGCTACAGGCAGGGAGCTAAGGAGGTCTGGGAAGTGGTGAAGCATCACGTACTGGCTTCAGGACTGAGCCAATGGAGCAGAAATCAGAAGCAAGGTCTCTGGCCTTGGTACAGTGTTTCAGACATGTGGCATCAAGTGCCATTCTGTCCCCTTGATGCAGGCCTCAGCTGAGATCAGTAAAGTCAGGAGGTGCCCTCGCCCAAGATTGGGTGAGCCACGGCCAGTTCTCGGGTCTGAACTGTTGGAGTTCTGGAGAAAGCTCCTGAGGGAAAGTGGACTGGAGTTGTAGAGAGAGAAAAGCCCAAGTGAGTAGAGAAGGCCACCTTACAGGCCAAAGGGATTGTCTTAGATGTAGGGATCTTGGGCTCCCCCTTTCCCCAGAGAGCTAGTCTGGGACAGTAAGACTCATTCCTCTCATTCCCAGAGGGGCTAGTGATCAAGGTGAGTTGCTAACCAATGTGTAAATATTCCTATCTCAGCCATTCTCAATCTTTCCCCCCCTTTTTTTGGTGCAACAGCCCCCACATACATTTGCCTCAATAATATACAATGATTAATTTGCTTACTACATGCACATATACACATTTCTATAATACCTATATGATCTTAAAGATCACATGGTTAGTAAGCATAGACAGGACTCAAATTCAGGTCTTCTGCTTGCCTTGTACAATATTGTCCAGAACGTATATGGCAAACAAATACTTCAGCATGACTAGCTGGTGCATGTAGTTTCAAATGACAAGTCTTTAAGTTTCTCTACACACTTGAGTGAAGTCTTACTTCCTATTGAGCTGTCCTAGAGACACTTAGGTTCAGTCATATGACTTAACCGATTGTCTTGCATGGAGTATGTTACTAGCTCGCTTACTAAAACAAAAAGTGTGAAGCAGGTAACTTTATTTTTTAAGAAAGGCAGTTTATTTAGCTCATAGCTCTGGACATTTATGGAGACAGCACCAGTATAGGCAGGTGTGAAGGCCTTGCATGATTATTAGCCAACAGCAACACCACCAAAGGGAAAGAATTATATTGCAGACAGGAATCTGGAGCCGCTGAGGTCTCACAAGACCCAAGGACAGCCCATTTGGCCCTACCTCTCAAGGGTCCTACACATGACAAACTCACCACTTGAGAATGAGGCTTCTAACATGAGGACTTTTTTGGGCAACAAAGTTACCAAGGAGTGAGGGTTATACTGCATTATTCAGTGTAGAAATATCGTTATATATCCGAGTCACAAGTCACAATGGGATCCAAAGTATCTAAATTCACAGCCCATTATTGTCTAAGAGATGCCTCTGCATCCTTCAAAAGTATTGGTTGTAACTAAAAGATAAAATAAACTAATATATTTACTGGCCAGAGGTTTGTGCATGTCAGTACAGAGAAAACAAAAGCATTTAAAGAAATTCCTCTGGTGGGTCAAAAACTGGTATAGAACATAAAACCACAGAGTTGCAGTCAGAAAATGAGGTGGGCAAAGAGAGATGGAGAAGGGGTGTTCTATAAGATATGTTTCTGGACGGCAAATGAATGAGGAATAATCAAGCCAGTCTAGATGTACAGACTCCAAAGTTGTGGACTGAGGAGTTTAACTCTCCAGCTGGGTAAACTAGATGAGCACATCAGCACCAGTAGACCCAATCCAGCCCAGCTTCAAACATTATAGACCCCATTGCTGACACAGATCCAGAGCCAAAGAATTTCTGACTACTTCCAGTGTGGTCCAAAGCATTGCCGTCTCTGTTTAGAACCCAGCCTTTCCCACTGGCCCCTACCTACCCCATCTGAGTCAACTTGTGCACTGCCATCTGCAAGAGTCTTTAAAACAAAGCAAGCTGATTGTCCAGCTCCTCTTCAGATCCTGCCGGAGCTTCTCACTTCTGTCAGGGTGAGATCCCAACTACCAAGGAGCTCACGTCTATCACCCACACACAAACATGAATGCAGTACTTGACATATACAACATGCTAAAAATATACTAAGGGAAATTAATTTGGCTAAATATAATTTTAATCATTCCTATTCCTGGACATGTGGGCTAACAGAATTTTAAAAATTATAGACGGTGTTTTGAAGCCACGCATGTGCGTAGTTCTTTAATTCCTATTACATTTTTATTGAGTTGGCACTTCCAAGAGTGGGAACAAATGGTGTGCAGCTATAGACGGTCATGATGTGACCCTTTACAAAAGGCGAAACTCACTGGTGTTCCTCAGGCAAGACTTGTTTCTCTCAAATTATCTTTCTACATCTACCAATGAGTTCTCTTGAAGACACAGTTTCAGCCAGGTCACTTTTCCACTCCGCACAGCTTGGTGGCTGCCTCTGGCTTGTATGCTCTGGCTCCCCCAGTCTCCGTGGCCTCATCTTTCCCGTCCACTGCTGCCCACGCAGATCGGTGCAGTGTGCGTGCACCAGCCTGGTCTTGGTCCCTCTGTTCTGGCTTGTGTATCTTTGAAGCACCTGTTTGTCTGTGTCAACATCTCCTTCAGAAGCTTTTCTCAGTCCACTCAACCTTGTTGTGATTCCAACACTTACACTGTATCTACTGCACTTTACTGGAATTATCCATGTGTCTAAAGGCCACTTCAGTCAACTGTTGCCTTGGTCCTGTCCACTGAAGTTAACGTAGGGGGTGTAGTACTGGAAGGTTTCAGAAGACACTCACTTCAGTTTGACATCTTTGATTGCTAGGGAAGTATAAACTTTTCTGCCAGAGTTTGTCACTCTGCCATGCATAATAAAACAATCACAGAACCATGCTCTGGACCTTCCTAATGCTGTGGCCCTTTAATACAGTCCTCATGTTGTGGTGACCCCTACATAGAAAGTTTCCGTTGCTGCCTCTTAACTGTAATTTTGCTACTGTTATGAATTGCAATGTAGATATCTGTGTTTTTCAATGGCCTTAGGTGACTTCTGTGAAGGGGTCATTTGACACCCAAGGGGTCACGAGCCACACATTGAGAACAGCTGCTGTAAAGGCAGCTCTTCTTCCAAAGAGACATGTAAATGTGATGCTGACTTGGTGATTCTGCTGCATGGCACATCCAAATGACAATGTTATAGAGCAGTGTCAGTGCACAGACTATCTTTCGTCTTCATTCAAAGTGACACATTTTCTTCTGCGCTTCCCTTTATGAAGCTACTCACTGAGCGGCGATGAGAGAGGCTGGCTTAAAATCGACTCCGTCACCGGCGAGATATTCAGCGCGGCTCCGCTGGACAGGGAAACAGAAAGTCTGTATCGGGCGCGAGTGGTGGCCACTGAGATAGGTGAGCAAAACCAAACCAAGCCAGGTTACTAGGAAAAACATCAATAAAAATAAGAGGGAGGGCAAGAGAATTGATGAGGTTAACAATCAGTGCTGAGTATAACCATAAAGACAGGGTGAGACAGGTACAAAGGTGTGCACGTGTGCGTGCGTGCGTGCGTGCGTGTGTGTGTGCGTGTGCGTGTGCTTGTTCAATTCTTAATGATTGTGTTAGAGAACATCTGTGCCAATATTGGCTTCTACTAGCAGAGTTTCCCTGAGGCTGAAGGGATTTAGGGATGCTGCCAGCTCTGGTTTCCTGCAGGGACTAGAGCCTCTTCTAGTGAAGTTCTAGAGTCCTTAGCTAACATCTCTCACTACCTCCTCAAAGGAGACTGAGGGCTTCTACCAAACAGGAAATTCAAGGCCCACTGAGCCTTAAATTACAGCCCTCACTGCTCATGCTGTTTTGGAGCAGAAGATACTTTATGCAAGGCTGTCTACCAGAAAGCTCTTGCGGTAGTGACCTGGGAGTCCATCCTTGGGGACCCTGATTCAGCAGCTATCAGGGGACCTGGGTATCTGCTGTTTGGATGAGGCAAGATGGACTTTTGAAAGAGAAGACAATTGCACAGATACGCCAGGATGTTTGAGCCACCCCTGCATAATCCTTGCTTCCTATTTAATTCATTCAGTTGTGATACAAGTCGCCTACTCACTCTGAACATGGAGTTCCAGGAAAACGTTCAGATTAAAGTAAAGATAACTCACAGGAATAGTATGCTAACCAGGAATTAAGGCTGCTAATTAAAACATTGAGTGTCTTTAAATGGAATTTTCCATCTTGCAGTAAGAATTCTGTTGATCTTATGCTGATTAGCTAGTAATGTATCTGCTTAGCTTATTAAAAAGGATGAGAGTGGAACAAATTACCACCAAACAAATATAGTTTTAGACCAAAAAATAATAAACTTTAAAAATACAAAGCCCTAAATGAGAGGCAGACACGGAGCAGAGAAAGGAATCATAAAAATGTATGGGAAAAGATGGAGAAGACCAAAATGACCATAGTCCCAGCGAGCAGACACAGAGCTGTCCCAGCGAGCAGACACAGAGCTGCGGGCTGTTGTTGGAAGGGAGGTACAAGTGGACAGGCCTTGGCTGAGATAGGCAGCTGTTTCTGTCGACGGCTCTGCATTCCACTATCAGGCTGTCTATGTTCAATTGGTGATTTAAAACTCCCAGTAAGTCCGAGGGAGGTTTCTGGCTAAACCTTGATGCCATGCCCTCCCCCTGAACCCACAAGAATCGACACTTCACTTTGCACGAGTTTCGTAAGTGGTTCTCACATTTTAGAAGTTTCATGGATTGTGACCATGAGCCAAAACCCTGTTACATTTTCAGTTGTTGGCACTGAAATCATAATGTAAACAGACCAAACAACTTCAAGGACTTCAGTGGACTTGTCTTTGCTTTAAGAACAGCCAGAGACATTTCTGTGAAGACAAGCAAGAAAACGAGGCTTCCTGGAATCAAAGCAGGAGCCAGAAAACAGCTTAGGGGAACGGAAGTAGTCCCGCCGTTGATGCGCTGTCTGGGCGAGGTTAGGTGAGGACAATCCGGGTCCACTATACGACACTGGACCTCCTGTGTGCTTCTGTTAGTGCCCAGCCTCTATGCATAAAGAAACCAAAACACTGAGAAATTGATTTACCCAAGAGCACACGGCTACCAATGGGTCACTACTATAGCATGGCAGACGACATGTGTGCAACCGTTTGCTGCTTTTGTTTACACGTGAGACCTTCACAAAGCCACAAGCTTCTCAGCTGAAGACAAATGAAGCTTAGAAAGCTGAGCTGGGATGCTTAAGGCAATGGTAAATGATGGAGAGTTCGGCTGGTGGTCTTCCTCTCTAGTGTGCACTGGCTGAGTGAACTTAGCTAAGATACACAGCTTCTGAGTGTCACTGTATACACACACACACACACACACACACACACACACAGACACACACACACAGACACACACATACACATTCTGTTAGTATTACTGTTTAAACATTTAAAACATTTTTATTACATTCTATTTGTGTGTGCGTGCGTGCGTGTGTGTGTGTGTGTGTGTGTGTGTGTGTGTGTGTGTACACATCAAAGATCAATTTATAGGAGTTAGTTCTCCTTCCTCCACGTGGCTTTCGGGGATTAAACACATGTTACCAGGTCTGGCAGGAAGTGCCTTCAGCCACTGAGTCATCTTGGAGGTTCCATTTAAACATTTTTTACCAGTACTAAAATTAGGTCTGTACTTCTAAAAGCTTCTTTCTACTACTTTAATAGACCTGACCACTTAAATATTGATTCTTTTAAAGGAAAGAGAAACATGCTTCCTTGTGAAGGATGATGATAATGCTTGGAATGATGTTCTAACCTTTCAATTTCTCAGGTGGGTCCTCTTTGAGCTCCACGGCAGATTTCCACCTGGCACTCACAGATGTGAATGACAACCCCCCACGCTTGGCTAAGGACTACACAGGCTTCTTCTTTTGCCATCCCCTCAGTGCCACCGAGAGTCTCATCTTTGCGGCAACTGACGATGACCTGCAGTCACTTTGGAGGTCCCAGTTTACATTTGCCCTTGGCAAAGAAAGCTTACAGAATGACTGGGAAGTTTCCAAAATCAATGGTGAGTTTTCAAATGTACAAGGAGAAAAATCAATGATGGATGAAGGAATAATGGTCCCCCTGTCCCTTGGCTGGCTTTATAATTCAACACAGAATTTTCTTCTTGCTCCAAGAAAGCAGTTCATGCTCTAGAAACACACAGGAAAAGTCTTCAAAGCCCCAGGCTTTGTGGGAAGGGAAGGTTGACACTCCACATCCTGGTTGGTGTACATGGATAGATGGACAACTTGAACATCAGTTGTAAATTTCCAGTGACGCCTGAGAAACAGATTTTATAATAAATTTTATTCAAACACAATTAACATACAGCAAATTACAGTTGACCAATGTGTACAACTTTATAATAATATCTAGCTATCCATATACATCCTCACATATAAGATCAGCACAATCAAGTCAATATTTTGCACTCTTCAGTTTTTTTTTTTTTTT
>CABHPR010139617.1:7855-42203 GCA_902168415.1 Peromyscus melanophrys
AGAAGAAGAAGAAGAAGAAGAAGAAGAAGAAGAAGAAGAAGAAGAAGGAGAGGAGAGAGAGAGAAAGCCGGGAATATGGTGCCAGCTTATAAAGGCTGGGTGGTGTACATGCGTACACAGGTCGACGTAACTGCTCCACGCCTGCACAGATCACATGGTTGCATTGCGTGCTCTTATGTAACCATGCAAAGTCATGGATCCTGGTCATGTGAGACGCCTTGACCCGGAAATGACTATTTTGACCTGGAACTGGCTAGGCGGAAGTGTCCAGGTCCACCGGGCATGAGCAAACATGCCCAATCGTGGGGGCATGTTGTGAATCCATCATCCCTGACTCTTTTTAAAAAAAGAAAAAAATTGTGGTTGAGTGGGTATGGGGCGACGTTTCTCTCAAAGACTGCTTCCGGCTGAATAGTGGGCATTGGTTGGCTCTTGGGGGAAATGGGGAGGATAGCTTGTGAAGTCCTGGGATGATGGTGGGGAGGTCCTGGAATGACGTTCTGCCGGCCCCTTGTTCTGCAGCTGTCCATCTGTGCTGTGGCTGGGAACCTTCTGTTTGACAAGATACTGTTGACATAGAAAAAGCTTAGAGAAAAAAGAATCATTATTATTTTATTTTTTGAGTTGGCATTTATCTGAGGTAGATCTGGCCTTAGTACTCTGCTTAATTTTTTATCTGAGACAAGCCTTATTAGAGATAGTTTATTTAAGGCACCTGTTTCCCTTATTAGGTTAGCATTTAGGAAATACAGGTGATCAGTTGCTGAGTGTTGAACAATGATAGACTGTTACATTACATTTTTCCTTACCGCCTGGATATTTTTGATGGTCCTTTTTGCCTCTGGCTCTGTGTGGCCCTGGTTGGGAAAGGAAGGGGTGATACCTTATCCCTCTGGAATTGGTGACAAGGCAGTGGATTCTGATGTCCTCTGCAGCTTGAAAGTGAGAGGCCCTGTTTGTTTCACTGAATATGAAGAGAGATTTTTCTTGAAGGGTCCCTGCCACTTAGGGGAAAGGGGTGAAGCACTGGCATGGAGGGAAGAGAAGAACCTGATCCCCTCAATTATTGTCACATGGCTGAGGTAATAAACAGTCTGTGTAGCTCCATAGGATAGACCCAGTTGAGATGAAGTTCCTGTGACATCTTAGTAAGAATAGTTTTTAAAGACCGGTTGGTACGCTCCACCTTTCCTGAGGATTGAGGACAGTATGGGATATGAAAATGCCAAGGAATGTTAAGAGCCTTAGCTAGTGTCTGAGAAATCTGAGAGGTGAACTCTGGGCCATTGTCAGACTGAAGAGAAGCAGGAACCCCAAACCGAGGAATAATTTCTCGGAGAAGGAGGTCTGCAACTGTCTAAGCCCGCTTATTAGAAACCGGATATGCCTCCATGAGAGGAGAGGCTGGCAAGGGAAAAGAACTGTTAGAGTCAGTAGAGTGAGTGGCTAGGAGAAGGAGGAGGGGAGCTGCTGGTGCATCTGGTATGAGGCGAATGTGTGGAGCGAAAGAAATGGACGCTCCTACCTTAGCTAGAAGATCCCTTCCCATTAAAGGTACAGGGCAGCTTGGCACCACTAAGAATGTGTGTGTGAGAGGGACACCTCTGAAAATGCAATTAAGTGGTGGTGTCTGATGAGGTAGGTAAGGCTGTCCCCCAATCTCAACAATAGGGAGAGGAGCAGGAGAGGTGGGCCCCCAAAACTCTCTCAGGACAGAGTAGGTAGCTCTAGTGTCCAAAAGGAACGAGATGGGGCGCCCATTTACTTTTATTATTACCCTTGGTTCCCTGTGTGAGATGGGAGTGGCTGAGGTGGAAACTGGGCAGCGTCAGTCCTCGCTGTAGGCCAAGCCTAGAAAGTCAGCCGGAGGGTGGTCTTCGTCCGGCGTTCCTATGTTGCCTGGGACATTAGGACAGTCAGCTGACGAGTGACCCTTTTGGCAACACTTTGGACAAGGCTCTATCAGTGCCCTTTGTGGGGCGGTGGTGCAAGCCCGGGCCCAATGGCCTTCTTTCCCGCACTTGAAACAGGGACCGACAGCTTTCGGGGAGCCGGTCGGATGGTGCTTGCCAGCATCTGGCAGTTCATTTTCTTGGCTTTTTCATCTCTCCCATGGTACACCTTAAATGCTATTGCCAGCACATCTGCCTGTGGGGTCAGAGGGCCGTTCTCCAAATGTTTAAGTTTATCCCTAATGTCGGGGAAGCTTGTGAGACAAAGTGGGTCATTAGGAGCTGCCTGCCCTCAGGGCTCTCCGGGTCTAAGCTAGTGAACTGAAGTAGAGCCTTGGTGAGCCGCTCTAAGAAGTGAGACGGATTTTCGTCCTTATCCTGAATTATCATTTTTAGTTTTTCATAGTTTACTGGTTTTAGGGCAGCCTTATAGAGGCCTGTCAGGAGACAGGTAATAAACCTATCTCTGGCTAGACAGCCACCCTGGGGGTTATAGTCCCAGTGTGGTTCTTGGTCAGGAGCCGCCTCAGCTCCTGGGGGGTGTGAAAGGTTAGTCTGATGAATTTCGTCTGCATGGGTTCCCATACCTGCCTGTGCTCCTCAGGAAGTAAATTATTAGAAAGTATCATGAATATGTCATGAAAGGTGAGACTATAGGATTGAGTTATATATTGAAACTGTTTAATAAAGGAAGCAGAATTAGAGGTATAAGAACCCAGCTTTCTTTCTATCTGAGAGAGTTCTGTGAGAGAGAACGGAACATGGACCTTAATCAGTCCATCCACACCAGCCACCTCTTGCAAAGGGAGAACAGTGAAAGGGTTTGGATGGCTGGAATCAGGCAATTTAGCAGTTCGAGAGCGGGTGGTAGGAGGAGTAAAGGTTGGAGCCAGGGCAGGGCCTTTGGAAACGACCACTGCTGAGGAAGGAGCAGCTGCTGCTGTAGGAAGATGAGCTTTAGAAGGAGAAGAATCCGGAAGAGGAGCTGAAGGAACAGTCGCCCTGGGAGTAGGAGCGGGAGCCAGAGGTTGAAGAGGTGGAACAGGTGGAGGTTCGTTAGCAGGGTCTAGAGTCAGAGATTCTGGAGTCAGAGAATCCTCCGGTTTAGGCATAGCTAAGAGCATATGAGCAGGAGAGAAGGAATCCAGAATAGACGGTGTAGCACTCAGAAAGAAAAACGCTATCACGTAGGGCAACTCTTTCCATTTGCCTGCTCGCTGACAGAAATTAGATAACTCCCGTAAAATATTGGGATCTAAGGAGCCGCTCGGCGGCCATTTTTTGTTGTTTTCTAAAGCATATTTGGGCCATTTCTTAGTACAGAGACGGGTCAGCTTAAGAATCTTTATGTAAGGCATTAAGGTGAGAGGTTTTAAAGCTTCAAGAAGACAGCCTAATGGAGAGGAAGGACTAATAGGGTTGGAAGCCTTGTTTCCCATGTCTGCAACGGAGAGGCAGAAAAATAAAAAAATAAAAAAACAAACGTGATCCGGAGCCAAGGCCCCAGGCATCCCCAAGGCCAAGGATGGATACCGGGCACAGGCCGCTAATTGGCTCGTCAGCCACAGAAGCGGGGGTGGGGGGTGGGGGGGTGGGGTGGTGGTGGTGGGGGTGGGTGGGGGTGGGTGGGTGGGGATCATGTGAGGCAAGGATTCCCTGGGAATCTGGACAGCGTTTGCCGCTTCATCAAGCCGGATGAACATGTTGGCCTCACGTGGCCCCCAGGACGCACCCAACGGCGGTGGTCCCACTACAAGGAATATCTCAGGCTGCAGACGTGGGAGATGGCTAGAAATTCAGGCCTGCGATAGGGGCCGACCGTAGCCAATAAAGACCGTGGCCGGGGGTTCCCCCGGTTTCAAGAATACTTGTGAGGCACCGGACGCTCAACGGTCATTCTCACAGATTCAGGAAACTGTTTACGCTGGCTGAAAAGTGGGGGGCTCACCAATCGGAGAAGCAGTGTTGGATGTAGTTTAGTGCGGCCAGGCGAATGGACAGTGGTCTGTCGCATATGGAGCAGAGTCCCCGGTTTGTGTGCAGCAGTCCCTGGTTTACGGGTTTCGAGGCGCAGGGCGCCCGGAAGCACCCGCTTGGTCTTGGCACCAGATGTTAGTTATTTTTCGGCGCTCTTGCCCTGCGAGGAATGTCACGAAACACGGCAGAATCCACTAACTCAAGAGTTTTATTAAGATGAAAGGGACAGACGAGTGCCCAGGCCTGTGGAAGAGACATGTGTGTAGAGAAGAAGAAGAGGAGAGAGAGAAAGCCGGGAATATGGCACCGGCTTATAAAGGCTGGGTGGCTCACGTGCATACACAGGTTGATGTAACAACTCCATGCCTGTGCAGATCACATGGTTGCGTTGCGCACTCTTATGTATCCATGCAAAGTCACGGATCCTGGTCACGTGAGACGCCTTGACCTGGAAATGGCTATTTTGACCTGGAACTGGCTAGGCAGAAGTGTCCAGGTCCGCCGGGCATGCGCAAACACGCCCAACTGTGGGGGCGTGTTGTGAATCCATCAGCAGGATCCCACACCTTGTGTGAAATTTTAAATGGGCATGACAGCTACTGAAGACTCCACCCTTGAATGTGTTGGGGTGATAATGACCCTTGACTTTAGTTTCCAGCCCACAGTTGCCCGCATCAGAACCTGAGGGGAGCGTTACACACCACCCATAGGTCTTAGACTTGGTAGGAAATAGAGAGGACAGATGAACTTTGGTTTGATGCCCTTGGAAATGTTGTGAATGTTACCTTGTCTAGGTGGGAGGATTCACAGTGGCTATTTTGGTAAACACTAGGGTGGACTATTTCAGTTACTTAATTGTGTGATTTTTTTTTTTTTTTGGTCAATATACTTGCATGGTTACAACAGGTTTTTACAGTAGTATGTTTTGAAAGAGACAACAGGAATCCTTCAACTATATTCTTTTTTTTTTTTTTTTTTTGGACAGGGTTGCTCTGTAGCCCTGGCTGTCCTGGAACTCACTCTGTAGACCAGGCTGTCCTCAAACTCACAGAGATCCACCTGCCTCTGTCTCCTGAGTGCTGGGATTAAAGGTGTGCGCCACTACCACCTGGCTAACTATATTCTTAATTTTTAGTATCTTTGGCTCTTTTACGCTGTTTGTATTTTCATAGAGGTTTCTATGTGTCTGTTTCTATGATGAGTTCTGGGATTTTGACTGAGATTTCTTTAAGCTGACAGGTGATTTGAGGAGAATCCACCATTATTGAGACATCTGGACTTAAACATTGTATACCTCTTCATTTATTTGATCCTCTCAGATTTTTTATCAGTGTCTTGGAGTTTTCAGCATAGGTGTATGGTGTAAGTGGGTGCAGCAAGGGACCGCCCAACACTGCAACTCCCTGGAGAGAGAAAGCAATTTAATAATAAAAAATTGCCAGGCTGCTTTGGAGAGCAGAAGACAGCACCCAGCTGCAAAAACTTGCTGAGTTTTATCTGGGCATCTAATAGGGGATGACTGCTCAGATGTCGGAACCGTCAGGTGGTTAATTTGGGGACTGTTTCAGACGGAGAAGGTGCTGACAGTTGTGGTCAGGCACATTCAGGCAGCCATTAAGGACTCCTGAGAAATGCTTTAGGTTTCTGTTACTAACCAAACCCCCGGCTCAGGTGGGAGTCAGGTCACGACTGCTGTGGGATGGTCTGTATGTCAAACATGTTGCTTATTGGTCAATGAATAAAACACTGATTGGCCAGTGGTCAGGCAGAAAGAAGTATAGGCGGGACAAGGAGGAGAGAATTCTGGGAAGTGGAAGGCTGAGCCAGAGACACTGCCAGCCGCCACCATGACAAACAGCATGTGAAGATGCCGGTAAGCCACAAGCCATGTGGCAAGGTATAGATTTATAAAAATGGATTAATTTAAGATATAAGGACAGTTAGCAAGAAGCCTGCCACGGCCATACAGTTTGTAAGCAATATAAGTCTCTGTGTTTACTTGGTTGGGTCTGAGCGGCTGCGGGACTGGCGGGTGACAGAGATTTGTCCTGACTGTGGGTCAGGCAGGAAAACTCTAGCTACACACGACCATCAGCATTGCCACTGTGGGGCCTGCTGTGGGGACCTAAAATGCTTCGGAGTGGACTTTATATGGTGTATATCATTTAAAAATGATTATTGAAGGCCAGACAGTGGTGGCACACACCTTTAATTCCAGCACTGGGGAGGCAGAGGCAGGCGAATCTCTGAGTTCGAGGCCAGCCTGGTCTACAGAGTTCCAGGACAGCCAGGACTATTACACAGAGAAGCCCTGTCTCAAAACAAACAAACAAACAAACAAACATTATTTGGAGCGTTTTTTTTCTAGTTGTTTATTGCTTGGACTGAAATATTGTTTTCTTTAAAGGGCTGTCCAGTGACTATTTTAGACCACGCATGCTGCAGTCTGGCATTTCATCCTCATCTCACTGTACCTGCTCGTCACTGTCCTCTTTTTGAAACTTGTTTTAAATTTAAAAACCACTTTTAGCCTATGGGCCATAAAAAATAAAGTCAATGTATGTTTGGTCCAATGTTCAGTTTGCTGAACACTAGAGATACCAATGGGTTTGGTGTTTGTATACTGACCAGGTATCATTACCATCAGAGTACAAACAATGGCACGTCTTTAATCACAAAACCCTGTCCTTTGGACTTGCTCTCTCCAAATGTCTTCATGAAGTCGTCGTTACCTGGGGTACTAAATGTCTCGTTTCCTTCTCCGAACAGGCTTTGTTTTTGCCCAGGATCGTGGTGATGTATGGATGCAGAGGCTGGGAAGGTGTGGGTCTTTGTATTCTACAGACTGCTACAGGTACCTGTGAAATTCTTAAAAACACAGCTAGGCCTGCTCCAGGCTGGCTGCAGTGGGGTCCTGACCATGGAGAGTGCTCCCTCTGCAGGACAAATTGGGAACAGCAGGCTCTGAAAAGACTTGCCTTCCTGGGATCCGTGTAGGCAAGCTAGTGACTGTTGTGGGAATTCTGGGAAGGGCACATACCCCTTTCCTGAGGCTCTAAGGCCTGACTCCTGATGTCCTTGATGACAGGACAGAGGCGGCACTGAGGCAGATGGAAGCTGGGAATGTGAGGGGTGGTCCCTAACAGCCTGCCACCTCAGGGCCACTGACCTGCCCCACCCGCTTCTCATGGAAGTTCGGCAGAGCCTGATGCCCTAGGGTTTCCTCAAATTTGAAACATTCCGTCCAGGAGGGTGGGAAAGGCTCATGAGACTCAGTAGACAAACAGACATCTTCTGTAGCTAGCCAGATTCTTGAAGCCCCCTCTCCAGTTTTGCAGAAGGAACAACTGTTGGGGAGAGACTCAGGGAGCCCCAGGGTTGCAGGTTTCCTGAGTTGTCACCCTTGTGGTTGTGGACTGTGCAGCAGCTCTTGAGTCATCCCTGCTCCTGTGCCTAACCCTTCACCCATCCCCATGTTAGAAACCTCAATAAAAACTCATTGATTTGCCCAGTTGGACTTTGGTGTAATTGCTACTATGGTCTGTAGTCAATGCTGTGTGACACCATTAGAAAGATGTGAACAAGACAGACAGGGAAACCATGGCAGACCAAAGCAATGATGCTACCCAAGTCTAACTTGGTGCACCGATGGGTTTTATTAGTTACTTACAGGAGTATGGCGGAGGGGTTATTTATTGCCTCATCAAAGCCCACCCCCTCGTGGGTGAGAGCTCACAAAGCTGGGACCCTGGAGCACACTGCACAGCCTGCAGGGTGGAGGATGTCCTTTCCAGGTAGTTCAGCTGCTCTGAGCCTCTTTCTGACAGCTCAGCCTATCTCTGCTCCTTCCAGGTAGCTCAGCAGGCCTGAGAGTATCCCCAGCAGGCCTTACTACTTTAGATAAGCTTGAGGACGGAGGGGGTCTAGTGTTCTTTGGGGATGAGGGAAATTCGTGGAGACACTATAAAATGCCACAGAATGAGACAGCCAGATAAGTGAGCAAAATAATTGTATGGTATATTTGTCCTTGTTAGCTGTTTATTTTAGTATCTTCTTAGTTGTGAACTTGTGGGATCACCTGACACTTGCTCAGAACAGAAGACAATGGACTAGTTCTGGAGTGCTTCACTAGGTTATCTCCATAACAACCCGCTATTCACTATGGGGTGGTGGTGTGGGACTTGGAATTGCTTTGCCCACCTGCAGAAAAAAGTTTCATTATATGTAGATAACACAGTGCTAACTTTTTTTTTTTTTGAATATGGAACGCTTCATGAATTCCCACGTCATCCTTGCGCAGGGTCCTTGCTAACCTTCTCTGTATCGTTCCAGTTTTAGTGTATGAGCTTGCAGTGCTAACTTTGGTTGAACGGAACGAATTCCCACAACAGGAGACCCCTTTGAGCAACTCACAAATGAGGATGAAAAATCCATTCTCAAGGAGTAAATGAGGGTATCTTGTCAAGGGAGAAACAGATGCTCTGCAAAGCCATATATATGGTTGTTGATTGAAATTCCCAGGATCAGGGGTTGGTTGCCTCCCTTGGAGCTGTTGGCCAAAGAGGCCTTAGAGGTCCCCCAAATATAAAGACTATTGCCATGGTTGTTGGCTGTATTCCTGAACTGAATGGTGAGACCCTATGGCTGAAGACATCTCATACTTTGGTTGCAGGACTTGGAGATATAAAGCTAGGTCTGGGCTAGCTCCTTTAGTGCCAAACATTGCTACTAAGGATGCTGGTTAGGATTAAGCCCCAAAGTCCTACTCGGCTGTCGATCCTGTATGCTTCATGATGGAAGTGCCGGGCAAGCTGTGCCAGCTAGTTGCAATAGCAGCACAAATGGTTATGGAAGAATCAACTCTTTGATTGGACACAAGGCCCACTCTACAGGGGAACATTTATAACTGGTACTAGGAACGTAGAAAACAGCCTGTGGTTGGGGAGTCACAGGCCCTAATGGGGAAGACACTGCTGGTGTTTATTAAGTGGACGTGAAATGCCTGTCAAACTGCATTCTAAATATTTGTGCTTGTATCCATAAATCAGTGTCGTCAGCCTCAACTCACAACCACTAGTGAAGAACCTGAGAACAAGTGGCAGTTACTCAGTGGCTGATTCATTCATTCATTCATTCATTCATTCATTCATTCATTCATTCTTTTTTTTTTTTTTTTTTGGTTTTTCCAGACAGGGTCTCTCTGTGAAGCCCTGGCTGTTCTGGAACTCACAATGTAGACCAGGTGGGCCTTGAATTCACAAGAGACCCGCCTGCCTCTGCTTCTTGAACGCTAGGATTAAAGGTGTGCGCCACCACTGCCAGACTTCAGTGGCCTGACTCTTAGGCAGAAATGGACATTTATCATCACCTTCAAGACTCAGAAAACTCAGAGGAAGGGAAAGAGGTTGGAAAGAATGTAGGAAGCCAGAGGAGAGAGTAGAGTGTTGTATGACATTTTCCTCTGAATTACAATATTCTCCCAAAAATGAAACATTTGCTCCAGGGAGATAAACAAATACCCATGTGGAGGAAAACTGGAACTTGGAAGACTCGTGGGGGGCCCCACCCAGCAGTCAAAGGCAGAATAAAGAATTGCTTGGGGACAGAGTAAACAGTTGCTAGGGATGGAGACTGACAAGCTGAACGCAGAAAGGAAGATTCTTGGGGTGTGGAGCTTCCTGCAAGCTGTGTGGAGAGCTCTAGGGTCGCAGTTTTGGGAGTTGTCACCCATGCTGGAGAGGGCTTTCTGGTGATGCATTTGAGTCATCCCTTCTCTTGTATGCAACCCCTCACCCACACTCCTGTTTGTAATCCCATTAAAAAACCCATTCGCTTACTAAATTGGACATTGCTGCAACTGTTACTTCTGGCTCTCTTTCTGGGGTGAGTAAATGGGTGTTATGTTGTATCTGCTCAGGAAAAGTCTGTCATATAAGGACTCACATGATAGATCTGACTCCTGAAAGTTATCATCCGACCTTCACACACACACACACACACACACACACACACACACACACACACGCACACACGCATGCGCACGCGCGCGCACACACACACGCACACACACACACACACACACACACACGCACGCACACATGCGCACACACACACACACACACACACACACACACACGCGCGCGCGCGCGCACGCGTAATAAATAGAAAATGTAATTGAAAACAGAATGAACATCTGCAGAAGCAGAGTTTATGTAGACACTGCACACAGTAGGCACATCGTTGAAGAGGACCCGGCACATAGTAGAGCTACGTTCCCACACTCTGGAACCGAGTGCTTGCTCACAGCAACTCAGTAATAATGGCCAGTCTCTTCCCTCACTCTGGTTTTGTTTTTCTTCTCTTCAGTCCTCCTTCTCACACCCTCGACAGGAAGTGCCTTTCCAAGATGGGAGGCCAGTCCCACAGTCAGAGAAAGATGGGGTGGAAACGGGACTCAGTGTCCCCTGGCTCTCCCTCCCTTGCCTGGACCTGGTATTCTCACAGCCCCTCTTAGCTTCACTCCTCATGTGCTCCCCTCCTCCCTCCACCCGCCTGGCAGCTCAGCCCTGCCTCAGCCATGTTCTGGCAGCTGGGCCCTTTATCCCTGCAGTCTGACTTGGTTAATCCCTAGCAGGGCTGGGGTCTTTATTCCTGATTGTTTCTACGCAGACCTTTGACTTCTTGGAGGCAGAACATGGATACCCCCAGGGTGTGCTGCTGCGCTTAGGGCGTAGGGGCACCATGGAGCCTCTTAGCTCTGCACCCAGAAATGGTGCATGCTATCCTCTAATTTGAGAGATGCTCTGAGGCCAGGCTTGGCTTGGTCCTGCTCTCCTGGCCCTCAAGCCCCTAAATACTTTTATCTACTGTACCCCATCCTTAGAAGGTGCTGCAATAAGGCAGATCACCTTTGTACACATCCCCAATCTTGCCCTACATTCCACAAAGGAGTGTCCAATCTTAAGGACCATGTGCCCATGGTTTATGACCATAAATTGCCTTCTCTTGACACAGTTGACCTAACCCTTAACACAGTTGGCCTAACCCTACTTTCTCAGGCTGGGAGAAGGCAGCTGGGCCTAAGAGGTATTAGCTGGTTCAGCCCAACTTGGCCCCTCATAGCATCCTCCAGGGGCAAAAGGGCTCCAGAGAAGGAGTGTGGAGGTGTGGGTAGACACTGCTCTTGAGAGAAGATGACAGGTGGCTGGTGGGGGCTCTATGTAGGGTCCTGACTAGGGATGGAGTGGACACTGCTAAAAGGCTGACATAGTTCCAGAAGCTAACTGGACCAGGGGATGGGGATTTCTGGGTAACTGGAGCAATGGTCATTTCCATCTGATTTTGGCAAGCAGGTTGGGACCCTAATCAGCCACTTTTCTCCTCCATGTCTTCCTAGTTGAGTCCTCCCCTTTACTTTCCCCTTTCTCTTCCTCTCCCTCCTCCTCTTTTTCTTTCTTTTCTTGTTCCTCTTTCACACTGTCTCTTACCCTACATTGTCCTGGGTCCCATACCCTCCCTGATCGCCAGAAACCGTCATAGCCCCTGCCCCTGTCCACAGTCCTTGGTGTCTTTGTCTCTTTCCGGGGCCTTTGTAAAAATATCAGTTATGGCTATACAGACTGTTTAACATGCCATTCAGGTTCCATTCAAGAAAAAAGACTCTTCCTTCCCCTGCCTGGACCCTTGCTGCTCAGGGTGCCTCCCAGTCCCCCCTCACCACATGCCTCCCCTCCTCCTGGCACTTCCCAGCTTGAACCCAAGCCAGCTTCAGTCCTCTTCTTCCAGCTGGGCTCTGGATCCCTGGTTTGGGACTTGGAAACCCCAATTGAGTTTCATTCTTTGTTTCCTGTCTCTGCTGAGACCCTGGGCTGCTGGAAGACAGACTAGCAGCTGGTGGATGGACTCTTCAGTCCCATTGCCTTCTCATATTGTACTGAAAAATGGTGCCCGCCATCCTCGCAGCCCATTGGACAGGAGCTCAGGAGATGATCAGGGACCGCGCTGGCCAGATTCTGATCTTCCGCTTGTGGATTCCCAAGCTCACCCTTTTACCTAGTGTACTATGTCCTTGGAGAGGGAGGGGTGCTGGGAAACACAGAACTCGGAGTCACTCCTGCTCCACAAGGGAGGGTCCAAGTCCCAAGGTCCAGGAATCCACCCTATAAAGGCCATCCTTGTTTCCTCTGCACTCCAGGCTAGCTCTGGAGCCAGCCAAATCTGGCCCTCTACAACATCCTGCAGGTCAGGAGTCAGGCTCCCAGCAGGTTCTAGTCTAGGGTGGGGGAGGGTAGTGCCTAAGGCTGGGGCAGGGAGGAAGCCAGCTGATCAGGCAACGTCTGAGGTGACTGTTTCTGAATAACCGAACCCCCAGTTATTTCTGTGTAATTTTGGGAGGTCTGGATTCTGATCGGTCGTCCCCTTCTCCTCCCTCCCTCTCTTCTCTCTGTGTTTCCATCATCCCAGCCCTCTTCTCCCTCCTCTTCCTCCTCCTCCTCCTCTCTCCTTTCACTGTCTCTACCCCTGTGCTTCTTCCCCCACCCCATCCTGGTCTGCTCCCTGGCTTTACAGTCTCCTCCTCTGTTCAGTCTCTGGAGGCCATTATCACTTTCTTTGGCTCAGGGACTTATGCTCTGTGCATCTTCCCAGCAGGATGTCACAGCTGAGCCTGGGACTGTGGCCTGAGGTGGCCTCCCCATGGCAGCTCCTGCTGCTGGTTGGAGCCTTTTGGCTCCTGGCCCGAATCCTGACCCAGATCTATGCTGCCTATGGGAACTACCGTCGCCTCCGTGGTTTCCCTCAGCCCCCTAAAAGGAACTAGCTTATGGGCCATGTGGGCATGGTAAGTATGGCATCAGGATGAGTGGGGATGTCAGAGTGGATGGTCTTTTGGGGGCCAGGAACGGGGCTCAGACTGATGGGGTGGGTTAGCTGATGGTCTTGGGTATGTCTTTCCTTCTCACCTCCCTGTGCTCCCATCCCAGTCTGCTCTGGCATTTCCAACTCTCTTCCTCACACTGGAGGATACTGAGTTCTCAGGGTGGGAGACACAGAGTGAAGACCCGACATTTCCTCAATGTCTGCTTGTTGGACTTGAGGCCTCCTGGGGACTGTGGCAGTTTCTTTGTGTGAGCCCATCTCTGTCCTACAGTTCTCTAGTATTGATCTTTGATCTCTGTCCCTAACTGCACACAGGCAGGGCACAGCTGGGCTACAGCCGAGCTGCAGGCTGACTCCCTACCTCCCTCTCTGGGCCACTTCCTCCTTATTGTGCTCTTCTTCCCTAAGATAGACAAGTGGGCCCTGTTGTGTTACCTGGATAAAAACTTTCCACTCCCCTACCATGGACCTTCCTTGACCCCACCCTTTACCCCACACTTTGGACTTTGACTCCCATCTGATCTCCCATTTAGGTGGCTTACTCCAGCTGCTTCACTTGCAAATGGCTCAGTGTGGGCTCTGCACAGAGGTTCCCGATGCTCCGAGGCTGGTGGGCATCTGGTGTTGGTGGGTGGGAGCTGCTATCCTAATGGAGACTTGGAGGTCACCTCTCCCTGTCCCCACCCCCAGGGACCTGTCTGCAAAGGCTAGAAGGTCCCTGGTGTGTGGCCCTTTGCCCTGGGGAGGAACTGGAGGTTGTATGGACCTGCCAGAACGTTGATGGTCCTGGGTAGACAGCATGACTTGCTTACTGGGCCTGGAATGGACACTTGGGACTTGGACAAGAACAGAGAAGGTGGTGATTTCCCTCTACCCCTGCAAAATCCAGACGCTGATTCACTTCAGAGGCTGTCATTTCCAGAGCTGGTAGGAGGGACCTGCTGGTGCTCCTTGGACATTGTCTTAGGGTTTTCCAGAGGAAAGGGACCAATAACACATACATTCACCCCTCCTCCACCCCCACACACATTCACTCATACACTTTCTCAAATGCTCATGTACACACACACACACACACACACACATACACACATGCACACACATACACTCACACACACACTCACACAGAATCATATACCAATAGTGATAAGGACACATTCTGAGAAATTTATCCAGAGCCATCTGACACACAAACCTACATGGGAAAGCTTAATGCACACTTAGGCTATGTGTTGCCAAATTGTTGTTCCTACTACATCAATGTATGTTCTGATGTAATATTATTTATGTATATAAATGTATTTAAACATAGAAAGAGCATAGTAAAAATAATAGGTAACAGGAGTTCTCTGACTCTGTTGCAACCTGAGTGACCAAGGTCACCTGTGTAGTCTGTTTTTGACAAAAGCACATAGCTATGTACATATAGTCATGTATACATACACATACATATCTATACACATATATGGAATGGAGGAGAGGAGAGAGGGAGGGAGGGGTACATTATACTGTATCATGGGAACTGGCTTATGTACTTAAAGAGACTGAGGGGCCCTCAGTATACAGTCTGCAAGGACTCTTGGTTGTGAGCAACTCAGTCTCAGAACAAAGGTGTGAGAATCCAGGGGTGTCTGAGGGCTCACATGTAAGTGCTGCATTCCAGTGCCTAAAGGACCTGGACTTCTGGTATCTGATGGGTGTCTCAGCTCTGGAAGTCAGAGCAAATTTTCTCTTCCTCTATCTGGATCATCAGTGGGTTGAAGGAGGCGGTGGGACATCCTGACTCAGTCCACTGATGCAAATACTTGTTGTGGAACATTCCTTTATTGAATCGTTCATCTAATTATTCTTCATCAATTAAAAACTCAGGAGTCAGATATCAGGGTATCAGAATGATCAGATAAGCAGCAGAGAAGTGGCCAGTGACTCTCTCTCTCTCTCTCTCTCTCTCTCTCTCTCTCTCTCTCTCTCTCTCTCTCTCTCTCCTTCCTCAATCCAAAAAAGGGCCTAGACCCTCTAGCAGCCCCACCCTACTACTTCCTGTGTATATCTGTCCTCAGTCCTCCAAAACCTCTATGGTTAATTTTGATCAGCTAGTAGCTAGCTCAGTCCTTTGATTCAAAACAAACTTTATTGACAATCTCAGGAGCATCAGAATGCAATCAAAATATCACACATTTCTCCCCTTTTGTCTAAGTAAAAGGGAAGGTTTTAACTCTGACACAGAAAAAAAACTATAAACAATAAGAACAATATCAGGTAGGAATTATATTCATAATGTTCAGTCTATTTGCATTTGGTAAATTCAAAGAAAATACTCCATTATCTATCCTATCTTGGTGAGTTCAAAGTTTTATACCTATAATTTATATTACCAACCCAAAACTATTTATTTATTTATTTTAAACCTCAAACATTTTCTTAGATAAACAATTTAAACTTTTATGTCTCTCAACCTTATATACTTTACACCTCTTTTGTGAGTTTCTTTTCTGAATTTCGTAACAAGGAGAACTGTAAGACTATAACTAATTTAGTCTTCAACCCCATCAGAGTCTGAAAAAAGATATAATATTACCTGAGTAAACAGGAAGTGCAGAGCAAACAACTTCCAAACTATAGGAATGACAGAAACATCTGGCTGCCTGGACAGTCACCCATGGTTCCTCTTCAATGTTGGGGCATCCATCTTCAGCCTACAGACCTAGAGACTTTCCTGTGAAGCAGGAATTTTGAAGGACTGTCCTACCCTGTCTTGGCAAAGTTTGGCAGAACCTTCTTTAGTGTCTTGCTTATCCAATTTGGACAGCATACTGTCAGCAGTTGAGGCAAGGGCAATTTCTTGCCTAGTGGCTAACTTTTGCCACAAAGAAAGCAAACTCCAAATGGAGGTTCTTTGATGCCCATCATCTTCTCTAAAGTAGTTGATGCTGTCAGGAGCATACGTGTCTCATTGCTATGAAAAGCCTTATGTTATTAAAACATCTTAATGCCATATTATGTAAATCTCTGAAGTGTTTGAAGACCATCTGTCTAAAATATATCTCTATTTGATCTTGAAAACAGACCTAACATGACTACAAGTTTGTTATAGATGACTAATTATTACCCTGCATTTCTTTATTATCCTAAATAGTTTGTAATAATAACTTTCAAGGACTAGAAATTTACATTACATTGTTAAATGAACTGCATAGATACAATACCTTAAACAAGAGTAGAAATGCATGCACAGTATAACAAAAATAACCTTAAATTTGTATCAATATACAAAAAACTTAAACCAAAGTATAAACATATATATAGTATAACAAAAAATAACCTTAAATTTATATCAATATACAAAAATCCATATAAATGCATAATATTTAAGACTAGTAGTTACTTTTTTAGTTTAAAAGTTGATTCAGTAATCTACCCTTTTATCCTATTATTTCTATATCCCCCTTTTTTCTTTCAGATGGAGATCCCTGAATCTAATCTCCTTTGTTCAGCTCTTTTCCTGACCATTACCAATAACAACTTGTAACCAACCACCCAAAACAGACTCACAAGGGCTTTGAGCCACTTTATTTAAATTTCCTGATTTATAACCTGCTTTTCCTGATTTATTTGCATCAGTATAGAATGTAGGTGAAATTGGTGTTTCCCATACAATGTGAAGAAGAACAATTAGTTCTCTTTATAAATAGAAGTCTCTTGCTTTTGGGATATTTAATGCTAACCTCTCCCAAAAAATTACTGCAAGCTCTTTGCCAATGTTCATTTTCTGTCCATAATGAGGAAATTTCAGCATTAGTAAAAGGAACCACAATCTCTGCTGGTTCCATTCCTGGATATTGATGAATTCTTAATTTTCCTATCAGAGTTTCCTATCAATTCAGAAACCTTTTCTACATAGGTCTTTAATTTTTTACTCTGTTTGTGTGGTAGAAATATCCATTCTAAAATATTATCTTCTCTCTGCATAAGAATTCCTGTAGGAGCATGTGTAAAAGGGAAAATAACCAGAATACAATCAAACCTTGGATCCAAATGATCCTCATGTGCATTCTGTAACATCTTTTCTATCAAAGCCAATTCTTTTTCAGCCTCAGCTGATAATTTTCTTGTACTATTTAAGCCCTTATCACCTTGTAAGGTTTGAAATAAATTACTTAGTTCTTGAGGTGTTAATCCAATTGTAGGCTGTAGCCAGTTAATATTTTCCCAGAAATTTTTGAAAATCACTAAGAGTTCATATTTGATTTCTTCTGATTTGTACTTTCTGTGGTTGAATTTTTTGTAAACCCATCTTATATCCTAAGTAATTAGTAGAATGCCCTCTTTGTATTTTTTTCAGGAGCAATTTATAATCTCTAACAAGTAAAATTTTTCTTTACTTCTTCAAACACTTTCTCTAAGGCATCTGAATCAGCTAGTAAGATACCATCTATATAATGGTAAATATAGATTGAGGAAACTGTATGAATTATTTCCAAAGGCTATTGTACAAAATATTGACATAAGGCAGGGTTATTTAACATCTCTTGTGGAACAATTTTCCACTGATATCTTTTAACAGGTTGGGAATTATTGTAAGTAGGTACTGTGAAGACAAATTTTTCTCTACCCTGTTCTTGGAAAGGTATAGTAAAAAAGCAGTCTTTTAAATCAATATAGACCATCCTTTAGTAAAAGAGGAGGTAAAAGAATTCCAGGCTGTAAAGAGCCCATTGACTGAATCACCTTATTACAAGCTCTTAGATCTGTTAACATTCTCCATTTTCTAGGTTTTTTTTTTTTTTTTTTTCAGGGCTGAGGACTGAACCCAGGGCCTTGCGCTTGCTAAGCAAGTGCTCTACCACTGAGCTAAATCCCCAACCCCTCTAGATTTTTTAAAAAATGACAAATATAGGAGAATTCCAAGGGCTAGTTGATTCTTCAATATGTTAAGTGTTTAGCTGCTCCTGTACCAATTGTTCTAATGCCTGTAGTTTTTCTGATGTCAAAGGCTGTTGTTGCACCCAGACAGGTTTGTCAGTTAACCATTTTAAAGGTAGGGCTGTTGGTACCTTTGAAAGATCAGCAGCTGTTGTACCCTGTTTATGTGTAACGGGGATGGTCAGTGACTGTTCTTGATAATACCTTTTAATATTTTTTTCAGAAACATGTATTAGTTTATGGTTTGTTTCTGAGACTTGAGGAATGTTAATTTGGGTATTTCATTGCTGCAGCAAATCATGTCTCCTTAAATTCATTGCTATGCTAGCAACATATGGCTTTAATTTTCCTCTCTGTCCTTCTGACCCTATACACTCAACCCCCTCCCCCCCTTTGTTTTACCTGAGGTAAAGTTCCAATCCCTAGAAGCTGAACATTTACCTCCAGAAGAGGCCAATTTGAATGCCAAGATTTTGGTGCAATTATTGTTACACCTGTGTCTACCAAACCCTCAATTTCAATATCATTTATTTGTATTTTTAACTTTGGTCTTTGATCATTTACAGAAGTTTGTCAAAATACTTGTTTTATGGTCTTCCTGAAAAGTTTGTTTTATCAAATAAAGCTGTTCTGTCTTCCAGAGCAGTATGGGTTTTCAGAACAGGCAGTAAGTCTTCTAATTGCTCTGTGGAGGAGTTTCCCCAATGTTAACAGGGAGTGATTGGACAAAATTTGACACAGGGACCTGTGAGAGGCCCCCTAAGGCATTTCCTGATGGCAAAGGGTTACCCTGTCTGTCCCTGGTTGATCTGCATTCATTAGTTCAATGTTGGCCTTTGCCACATCTTCTGCATACTGCAGAAGGGAGGGGCCTTCTGTTTGGATTATCTCTAGAAAAAAACATTGTTCCTAGGAAAGCTTTGCCTACAATCTCATTTCAGATAACCTGGTTTACCACAATTAAAACATCTAACTTTTTGATTTTTCTTAAAATTTTTAGAAATCACTTCTCCTCTCCAAGTATCATCATAAGCATGAGGTTCAATATCAGCTGTATTTCTAATGAGTTCATCTATGGGTGCTGATCTTGCCTTTAAAGGTCTAGTCACTCTTTTACATTCTGAATTATCATTTTCAAAAGCCAAAGACTCAATTAATATTCATCTAACTTCTGGATCTGATATCATTCTATTTACAGCTGAAGTTAATCTTTGCAAAAAATCAGTGAAGACTTCTTTTGGGCCTTGTATAATTTTAATAAATGACTCAGTCCTCTTTCCTGATTCTTCAACCCTGTCTCAAGCATTCAAGCTGGTATATGGCATAGAGCCAAGGTGTGATAATCAAATGCAATCTGTCTTTGCTAATCAGCATAATGGCCTCACCAAGAAGCTGTTCTTGGGAAATTTCAATACCTCTAGTCCTATTTCATTGTTCTGTGACCCTAGCTTCCTCTATCCATCATATTTTCCACTGTAACTGAGGTCCAGCTTCCAATATGGCTGTAATGAAATCTTTCCAGTCTTACAGAATTATTCTATTCTGAGTGGCCCATAAGGTTAATATCTGCTTCACAAAAGGTGAATGCATACCATATGAAACTATTGCTTCCTTAAATCTCTTCAAATCTAACATTTCTATAGGATTCCAGTTAACTTTTGAATAGCCTTAGGGATGCCTATCATCTGGTGGTCATTTTTGAATGGTAACTAGATAAATTAAGGTTGCTTTTTCTACAACCTTGGGCTGCTCCTCTTCCGTTTTATAGTGAAATGGTGCAGTAGGTTCTGCCCTAAACTCTTCTTGTTTGTGTGTGAATATTTTTCTTAGTTTCATTAGTAGGTTTTCCTAAGAATTGTATCTTATCAATTTTTCATATTTGGCACTGATATCAAACAACTTTTTTAGGGATAAAACATTAATTGCCAAACTGATATTTATTATAATTGACATTATGTCAATCCCAGCTAAGGTGATTATCCCTTCATTTAATTGTTCCTTTTCAAACCATTCATTGTGGAAACCATACAGAGACCTAACTCTCTGCATTGTTATATTGTTTCCCATTTTTAACGTGGGAAAGATTTTTTAAAACTAATTCCTCACCTTAAGAATTCCCAGATGTGTCACCAGATCTGCTGATGATGACAGTGAAGTGTGAGGCTGGAGGCTGGCTGTCACTGCATAGCATGGCTGGACAGAGAACACAGACGGTGCACAGCCTGGCTGAGGGCAGCTGCAGCTGCTCATGTATGGCTGAGGGATGAGAGTGTGTGGTGGTCATGGCAGCAATAAAAGCCAGAGCTGGTGTCCGAGGCAGCTGATCTGGTGTGGAAGCAGCCCAAGGAGAGGGTTCAGGGGATGCCCACAACCCATGGGAAGAGGGAGCCAGCCACTCAAAAAGTGGATACAGGGGAACGCGTGGAAGAAGCATGTCTGGTGGGAAGTGAGGGCTCTGGGGCCACCCAAAGGTAGAGCCGGCCAGGGGTGTGAGGCTAACCTTGGTGGTGCTTGGAGCCCAGGCACGTGTGGAGTTTGGGGCACAGCAGCTGGAGGGTGTTGTAAAGAGGCTGCAACAGGAAAATCCCAGATTCACTCAGAGCGCTTGGGGCAAGGGAGGAAATGCCAGCCGTGGTGGTGGCTCCAGCCGCTGCAAAGCCAGGGGTGAGCAGCGACCTCATGATTTCATGCCCCGAGTTGGACCCTGGATGAAGCAGTTATCTAGTGATTCTTTATCAATAAAAACTCAGGAGTCAGGGCCGGGCGTTGGTGGCGCACGCCTTTAATCCCAGCACTTGGGAGGCAGAGGCAGGCGGATCTCTGTGAGTTCGAGGCCAGCCTGGGCTACCAAGTGAGCTCCAGGAAAGGCGCAAAGCTACACAGAGAAACCCTGTCTCGAAAAAAAACCAAAAAAAAAAAAAACAACCAACAAAACTCAGGAGTCAGATATCGGGACAAGAACCTGAATGACCAGAGAAGGGGTGGAGAAGTGACCAGTGACCCCTTCTCTCTCTCTCTCTCTCTCTCTCTCTCTCTCTCTCTCTCGTTCCTCGATCCAAAAAGGGCCGAGACCCTCTCTGAGCCCTGTCCTACTACTTCCTGTGTCTATCAGTCCTCGGTCTTTCAAAACCTCTATAATTAATTTTGGTCAGTTAGTAGCTAGCTCCACCTCTGGTTCAAAACAATCTTTACCAGCAGTCTCTGGAACATCAGAATGCAATCAAAATATCATACAGCACTTTACACTGTATGAAGATGCTTCCCTGTTGATTGGTTTAATAAAAAGCTAAATGACCAATAGCTAGGCAGGAGCTATAGCAGGGACTTCTGGACAGAGAGAGAGCTCTGGGAAGGAGAAAGGCAACGTCTCCAGCGGAGGCAGAGGGAACAGACATGCAGGAGGAGAGGTAAAAGCCACTAGTCATGTGGCAACATATAGATGAATATAAATGGGTTAATTTAAGTTATAAGAGGTAGTAGGACAAGCCAAGGTATAGGCTGATCTTTTAGAATTAACAATAAGTCTCTGTGTAATTTTTTTTGTGTGTGTGTGTGAGCTGGAAGTCCAAAGAAAAATCGGCCTACAAATACTTCTTCTGGAAACTTCTTCTGGATCGTAGATGTAGCTAGAAGTCACATTGTATCAGCTTCCTGAGCATCCCTTAGCTCAGCCAAGTTGATCCATCAAGTGAACTGGAGGTAACCGTTCTTCCCTGTTTTTCAGATTCCTCAAACAGAGGAGGGCATGAAGAGAGTGACTAAACTGGTAGGAACTTATCCCCAGGGCTTTATGATGTGGATGACCCCATTGGTCCCCATTATCAATCTGTGCCACCCCGACATTGCCAAATCTGTCCTCAGTGCCTCAGGTATCTATGCAAGCTGGTGGTGGTGTGGCTGTGGGGTGGGGGATCCCAAGAATTCTGGTCCCCATCCGCATGCTCCTGTGTGACCCCTGTAGTAGCCCAGTCTCTCTTTTTGCTCTTCTCTCTCAGCTTCTTCCCCTTCTCTCTATGGCATCACCAGCTCCCCTGCTACTCTCTTCCCTAGTATCACATTGTTCCCACCTGGATCTTCAGGTTTGGGACATCTCTGGAGGTCCTTATCCTTTCCTTATCCTTGGAAACTCATGCTCTGTCTATTTTCCCTCACAGCTGAGTAGAGAAGTGCGGTCTCTACTAGGATGTGTTTAGAGGGTTCCTGTAGATGGACTTGTTCGAGCCATTTGCAGGAATGTTAAAGGCAGGGGTAGGTGGCTCAGTGGGCATCAGAAGCAGCTGGGGCTCAGGCCTGGCATCAGCAGAGCCATCCCTAGGTCCAGAATAATGAGAAGGCTTGTGGCTGGTGGAAGATCTGGGCTGCTGTTTCTATGCCACTCAGTTCTGCTGGATTGATCTTTCTACCCCTTCTATTGGTTGGTCATTTTATATCCATTACTGTCTTACTCACAAATCTCTTCCAAGACATCTCAGTGTATCATGATATTCTTCTTCAGCCCTTTCCTTTCCCATTTTGGGAAGTTGCAGAATCCCACAAAAAAACATGGCTCTGACATCTGCAAAGCAGGTCCCTGGCTCTCTCCGGCTGCCAAATTCTTTTTCAGTTGTGAAACTCAACTTCATGTGGTCCAGAGACAGAGAGGAATCTGTTGACTGTAGAGACCATGGAGACTGATCTACAGGCACAGATGGATTCTCAAACCACATTGCTGGGCATCTGTTTTCTTTCAGATTTACCTTCCTCTGCATCACTGTTCGTTCAAGGCATATCTTTTTTCACAGTGAAATGAGTTCCAGAAGTTCAACACTATGGGAGAACTTGCTTCCCCACCCCAGCATTCCCATGATTGACTTAATTATTCTGGCCTGATTCACAAGGCAAATTCTTCATTTAGTTATTGCAACTCTGCCAATCTGGTCAGGAACAGTCTTTCCAGAGGTATTGCTTGGGGAACACAAAGCAGTTGAATGGAGAACTCAGGCCATTGACTTTTCAGTCCCATGTATGCTATTGACTTATGAGAGATGATGGGCAAATGTCTGTACCCTCCAGATTCAGGATCTTTCTATGGAAGATGGGATAGAGGAGAACCCAGGCTAATATGGTGTTTTGGATTCAAGTTGAGAATGACCTTTTTTGTTGTGGTAACTGAGACTAGGATTGGTGTATAGCCAAGTTGTTGGGTGGAAACTCTGTCACGGCTCAGCATGGAGCATGAAGAGGTGCTGGATAGAATTCCAAGAATTTCCTGTGGGTGGGTGGGGCTATGGCATGTGTTCATTTCAATCTTCCACTCCATCTTTACTAAACTCTGCTCCAGTTCGACCCTGCTTGCCCACCTCTGAAATTCTTGTGCTCCTTCCAGCTGCTCATGTACCCTAAGAGCAGGAAGCCTGGGCCATGACAATTATGCCCCTGCCTCAGTCACACGTGGATGTCACCCACTTTCCCTCTGGTCGTGTAGCTTGTCTGGAGCACAACTCTGTGATGTCTTCTGTGTAGCCACATCTGCTATAAGGTCCCATTTACTTGTACATGTGGGTCCTGTCTATATCTGGTATATGTTGTACTGGGGACCGTATGATGGTCATGCTTTGGCTGAGCTGGTGACCTTGATATTTGAGGCATGTCAGGTGCTGCTTGAGGAGGCATTTGGATTGTCTATTTTCTCTTGTTTGTTACATCTGGGTTCTGCTTGGGATTTGCCTAAATTGTGGGACCCAGTGTCCCACTGAGAAGTGACAGACCTTAAGTAAGTCCAGGTGACACCAGTGGCGCAGTCTGGTCATATTTGGGCCACGTATGGCATGTTGATGGACTTTTTCGGAGACAGGGTCTTGCTACTTAGCCCAGGCTGTTCTTAAACTCCTGATTCTCCTGTTGCAACTTCTCTTTTACAGATCACAGCTGTTCACCCCTACAACTAACCAGTGAGATATCTTTCAAATCCTGTCAGAGGCCTGTCTCTGGAGTACACTGAGACCTGTCCGACTGTAGTGGAAGATTCAACAGATCCACCGAGTCTGGCATGAATTCTGGAGTGATGGCACCCATGCTTTGAAGTAGCCTTTTGTAAATAGTCAGTGATTGTTACTTGAGTTGCTCTTCCTGAAGGATTCCTTTGCATAACTTAGCCTGAGACAAAGCTGGCAAACCAGGAAGCCTTGTGTGGCTGAGAATTGCTTAGGTAATGGTTCCTTCAAACAACTCCTAGGTCAGAGAAGAGATTTTGGTATGCAGAAATTGACTTGCTAAAGGTCCGTTTTGTGTAACAATAAAGAGGCTTTTGTGAAGCAAAAAGGCACTTGTCTCTCGGAGACTGATTCCCCTGCTGCTGCTAACTCTCTTTCTTCAACTGATCCACTAATAGACCATCGTTGGTCCATGTCATAGCATGTGGTGTCATGGCTGGGCAGAAATGTGTGTTAAGGCTGGGTCAGGTCATATCAGCTCTTGTGTGTTCCTAACATGTTTTCCAGGTCTATTTTAGGAGATGTAAGAGATTATCAGGGTGGTCAGAGGGGCAGTAGGTCTTTGTAAAAGTCTATAGAGTGTTGCTATTGGCTCATGTATAGACATGGTCTATGTAGAAGCCATGTGAAGGCATGCTGGGACATGATGTACCATGTCAGGCTGTGTCTTTGCCCACTTGTTGTTGTCTTGTCTGCTCCCCCACCCCTTGCCCAGTTTGCTCCCCTTTACTGCTTACTCTGTTCTTAACTCCTTTCCAGCCATTCTGAGTTTGGAGGGGAAGTGCAGACCCATGGCTAGCAGACCCTATTCACTCCCACAATCTGTTCTCATATTCTCTATGTCCCCTGACTGTCCTTGCTCATGTCAGCTGCTGTTGCACTGAAGGATGTATTCTTCTACAGCTTTCTGAAACCCTGGCTAGGTGAGTATCTGTAGGTGAGGGGCAAGGGGCACTGATGGAGGGCAGAAGGCACTGTCCTCTCTCACTTCTTTGGTTGGTTGCCTTACCAGGAGATGGGCTCTTGGTGAGTGCCGGTGAAAAATGGAGCCACCACCGGCGCATGCTGACACCCGCCTTCCATTTCAACATCCTGAAGCCGTATGTGAAGATTTTCAATGACAGCACCAACATCATGCATGTGAGTCCCTGGAACCCAGGGTTACAATGTCTGCTCTCATCTAAAACCATAACCATTTGTGTATTTGCAGCAGAGGATGGCTAAGGAGGCTGGTTCTGTGGGGGTACAGGTGGTTGGGGGTGGGAGAGCCAAGGACTAAAACCAAACATTGACCATGTCCCTCTCTCTGGCTAGGCAAAATGGCAGCGCTTGATCTCTGAGGGTAACACCCGCCTGAATATGTTTGAGCATGTCAGCCTCATGACCTTGGACAGTCTGCAGAAATGCGTCTTCAGCTTTGATAGCAACTGTCAGGAGTGAGTCCCTAACCTGGGCTTGGGAACCTGGGCCATGGAAGCAAAGGAGAAAGAGGAAGGCAGAGTGGTTAGAGAGCCTTCTTGCAGGAAGTGGATCAGAACTGTCAGTGAAGCAACTGGGGGGAGCAGAGGGAGAGAGAGTGCTTGTTCCCTGAAATAGAATTGTTTGCCTAAGATAAAGAATGTAGATCAGCAGAGCATGTGGGGAGGCATTCTGGAAGTGAGGGAGTGCAGGCAGGGGGATTGACAGAGGCTTGTGTTTGGGTGGGAGCTCCACCTCAACCCCTGGCACCCTGGCATCCCTATACCCAAAGAGTCTGGAATGTTCTGGTAGAAGATCCACCTCAACATTTGAAATATGTGACAAGATTCACATATTTCAAATGGAAGATACCAGAGACAAAAAGGAGATTAAAGCTAAGTACTAGCATTCTGGAATCAAACCAGCTGCAGAAATCTGCAGGAGCTCTCCCTACAGTCCAGGCAATTCTTCAATCAAGGTTGTCCTGTCAGATGACTACAGGCTGTGTTGACAATTAAGGCGAATAGGACCACTGGGTCTAATGCTTTTGGGTATGTGGAAAGGCAGTATGTCTCAGCTAGGAGCATATGAGAGAGGAGGCTGAAAACCTCATGGTATACAAAAAGTAAAGGGAGAGAAAGAGAGAGGGGGGCAGACAGACAGACAGACAGAGAGGAGACCAGGGTGCCAATATCTCATTCATGACCATCCTCAACAGATTATTCCTCTGCCAAGACACCATGTTTTAAAGACTCTTAGCTCCAAATGCTCTCACAGTCAGGGTACCAGGATTATTTACTCCATGGCCTCTGGGAGACAATTCCAAATTGCAGTAGAGCTGATGTTGGAAATGATCAGAACTAAGCTGTCACCACCGGTTGTCCTACAGACTCTACGGGATCAGTTGACACTGATTCAGGGACATCATGCAGGGAGCTGAGTGTGAACCTGCTGAAAGAGAATGAAGTCTTTGGGGGTTGAGCTGGGTCTTTGGGAGTTGAGCTGGTGGGAGTTTCAAGAAAGAAGTGAGACAGTCTGGATCATGGGTGGTAGAGGAAAGAGAGGAGTCTGCTGTCCACACTACTTACTGTAGCATCTACAGAGATGCAATGGAGTGGAGACTATGGAGAGAAGTCTCAGCCCCTACCATACTGCATCTATGTGACCTTCTAGTTCATCTGTTCCAGATGGATTTAACCTCCTGGATGCTAGCTAGAGCTGGTCCTTGGGACTCACATATGTTAAATCCTTTCCTCCTCTATATCCTGCAGGAAGCCTAGTGAATATATTGCCACCATCTTGGAGCTCAGTGCATTAGTATCGAGAAGGAATCGACAGCCCCTGCTACACATGGACATGCTCTACCATCTCACCCCAGATGGGATGCGCTTCCGAAAGGCTTGCAGCATTGTGCATGAGTTCACTGATGCTGTCATCCAGGAGCGGCGCCACACCCTCCCCAGTCAGGGTTTGGATGACTTCCTCAAAGACAAGGCCAAGTCCAAGACTTTGGACTTCATTGATGTGCTGCTGCTGACCAAGGTGGGCTTCTCAAGAGATGGAATGGGTATTGATGCCAGACGTCAGATTGATAACTTGGTGCTGTGGAGCCAGGGTATGTCCTTATGGTTGGGAAGGACACATTAGGCATAGAGGGATTTAGGCACAGAAGACAACCGAGTTTGAAACATTGAAGAACCTGAAGCCTTTTCAAATTAATATGTTATTGAGTGGCAGTTATATCTGTCCATATCTATGCTGACCAAATCCATGATCAGAACAGTCTCCTTAGTCATGGCAGTAGGCACAGCTAGAATGGGACTGTAGCCGTGATTTCCTGTTGTCTGCACATGCTGCAGGGTTTATATCACAGGAAGAAGGATAGCAGGTTAGCGTCTTGTGGTTCATATAGAATAACAGATACACCCGAGTCAAGTTCCCCTCAAGGAAGTAGAGAGGCCAAAGAGGCAGGGAAGGAGCAAGAGATACAGGGATGAGAGAGGAAGAGACTGATGGAGGGAGGGTGGGAGAGAGAGGAGACTGTGTTCTGAGGTTAAACATGTTCTCTCCATGGCAAAGGAGAAGTCTATACAGTTGCAAACCAATGACTCCACAGGACGTAAGATTCCCTGGACCCAGCACATTAGACTGGGAGCAGAAGTCTTTGCAATAAGCCTTCACCTCTAACTTCTGAGGCAAATTGTCATGAATTCATCTTGCATGTCAGATCACTAGCCACTTTTTCAAAAAAAAGTTTTCTCATCACACAGAGACATGGAAATATTTATTCAGGAACAAATCAAGAGGTAGAGTGACCACCATAAAGCCTGTGGGATGGGGACTTTATTGACGATGACTAGGAAATGTGGTGTAAGAATACTGTGAGATTTGGTGTCTGGATCCCTCTGAACTGATGCAGTTTGGGCTCTTGCCTTGTCTCCAGGACGAAGATGGAAAGGAGCTGTCAGATGAGGACATCAGAGCAGAGGCTGACACCTTCATGTTTGAGGGTGAGTGTCCCACTGTGGGACTAGAGCAGGCACTCCATCCTTGGAGCATGTTGAGGGGGAGGGGTTCTACTCCTTCGTTCCATCACCCTTGTGGTTTATAACCATGTGTGTGCTATCCACCCGGAGATGCTGAAACAATACACAGACCCAAGCCTGCCTGTCTGCCCCTCAGGCCATGACACTACAGCCAGTGGGCTCTCCTGGGTCCTGTACAACCTGGCGAGGCACCCGGAATACCAGGAGCGCTGCCGGCAGGAGGTACAGGAGCTGCTGAAGGACCGAGAGCTTGAGGAGATTGAATGGTGAGCTCTGGTTTGTGGTCTCTTCTGTAGACCTTCTTCTCAGCTCTGCTTCCCAGATGAGGAAGAGATGCTCTTTTTGTTAATTCTTCTAATTCTTCCATTATTGTTCTGTACACACAGGAGCTGAGTTCAAAGGGGGATACTCAGCCTGGCCAGCAAGGGAAAGGTTTTTGGCTTATGAGACAGAGAGATTTGTGTTGCCGAGGCAACAGTAACCACACACGCACGTGTCAGAGGAGACACTCCTCCTACCCTTCTTCCCAGTAGCCTCTTTTGCTTCCCTGAGTGCTTGCTCTTCTCATGCATCTCAGTTCCCAATGCACTGCCAGGTCCAGGGATTCACAGGGACAACTTGGTGGTGATCTATGTGCTGTCCAGTTCCCCTGGGCCATCCATTCGTCATTGTTCATTCATTCAGTAAACCTTGTCAACTGTCTTCCCACCTCAGTTTTGTGTCCGGCCCCATCTAGCTCCAGAGACCTGAGATGGGCTCAGGCCAGGAAGCTGTCTGCCCGGAGCTCTCAAACGGGTGGGAGAGTGCTCATTCAGGACACTCTCCCAACTCTTCACTTTGTTAGATTTATGTATTTTATTTTATACATGATAGTGTATTTCCTGCATGTATTTTATCATGTGCATGTCTACATGTGTCTACAGAGGTAAAAAGACAAGGTCAGATCCTTGGAACTGGAGTTATGGATGGTTGTGAGCCACCATGTAGGTGCTGGGAACCAAACCTAGGTCCTCCGCAAGAGCAGCAGGTGCTCTTAACTGTTGAGCCATCCCTACAGCCTCCTCCCTCATGTCTCTGCTTTTCTAATTCTTACATAATTCATACTTTTGGGCATTGTATTAAGATGGTTAAAAGGACCAGAGTCAGCAGAGGATACACCAAGACCAAGTTCTTAGCGCAAATGAGATTTATTTGCCCCAGAGGAACAAAGTCAGGAGATAGGAGACAAAGGAGAGAGGAGAAAAGGGGAAAGGGAGAGGGGGAAGTGATATTTACCCTGGAGGGACAGAAGACTGCCTCTGGATAGAGAGGAGACAGATGTGGTCTATAGGTGAATGGCAGTTTATAAAAGGAAAAGTGGAAGCCTGTGCTGGGGTGAAGTGGTCTGTTTTGACTGGGCATGCTAATTAGGTGAGCCAAAGGGGCTTTTGATTGATGGACTTCAATACTTTGATAGCTGGACCTTGGTGGTCAGCCTCAGGAGGAGGAGATGGACAAATAAGGAAATAGACATTGGTGAATAGCTTTAGGGATGTAATCTATGGTTTAGCAAGAGGCGAGGGAAGGGGGCTGGGGGGAGGGGTAAAAGGCGAACCTATCAGAGCCTTGTTTGCCAAGCTCTGGCCTGCTAGAGCCCTTCAATGGTTGAGAAACCGGGTTTGCTGATCCACAGGGGCTGGCAGCCTCTGTTTTGTTGTTGGATAACTGTGTGGTGGTTCCTCAGGGATGACCTGGCCCAGCTGCCCTTCCTGACCATGTGCATCAAGGAGAGTCTGCGGCTGCATCCCCCAGTTACTGCCATCTCCCGCTGCTGCGCCCAGGACATTTCCCTCCCAGATGGCCGGGTCATCCCTAAAGGTGCACATAGGACAGGGGAAGAGGGTCCTGGGTAGGCAGGCGGATCACCATGCAATAGAGTCTTGTCGGTACAACGCCCTCTTCTGCCTCAGGTGTTACCTGCATCATCAGCATCTTTGGGATTCATCACAACCCGTCTGTGTGGCCGGACCCCGAGGTGCTGCCGGTCTTACTACCTATTCTCCTATATTATGGGTTGGTGGTCCTAGGGGAGGGGGCGGGGCTTTGACACGGGAAATCAGATGTCACCTTCCCCCAGCACGCGCAGGACTCTCTCCTTGGCTGTCCTGGGAGAATTCACTTATGCCCCATGGTTTCGTGTCTTCTGCCAGGTCTATGATCCCTTCCGCTTTGACCTAGAGAACATCAAAGACAGATCTCCTCTGGCTTTTATTCCGTTCTCCGCGGGGCCCAGGTGAGGCCAGAGGGCTTAGGATGATGGGGCGGAGTCTGGAGCTGAGGGTGAGAAGGGGCGGGCGGGAGGGGAGTTGGGATGGTCTGTTTTGGGTCTCTTTCCCGTCCTCTGCTCGGGAGTAAAGGTCTGTAGAACCTGGGGTTGGAAGGTGAAGGGCGGATAGCCCTGTGCTCAGTCAGAGCCCTGCCTGAGGGCTCCCAGGTTGGGAGCGGAGGCTGAGCCAGGCAGGTTCCGTGGATGTGGATGCCCAAGAGGGGTCCTAGGCCCTACACCATCCCTCCTGTCCCTCATGCTGACCAGGCACAGAGGGAACCCGGTCAGGTTGTGTCGGACGCTGTCTGTCTGGGTCCGGGCACAGTCAGAGTCCCCACCCTGCCCTCCCGCAGGAACTGCATAGGACAGACTTTCGCCATGAGCGAGATGAAGGTGGTGCTGGCGCTCACCCTGCTGCGCTTCCGCATCCTGCCGGATAATATGGAGCCGCGCAGGCAGCCGGAGCTGATCTTGCGCTCAGAGGGCGGGCTGTGGCTGCGGGTGGAGCCGCTGAGTGTGGGCACAAAGTGACCCCCTACACCTGACCTGGGACCACCCTACCCACCCACCCACTTCTGCGGATCCTAGAATAAACAGAGCTGTCGCCTGTTCCGCCTGTTCGACTCACTGAAAGCCTGCATGAAACTCTAGGGATTCGAGACTTGGGAGGAGGAGGCCAACTAATGCCCAAGACCTCTGACTTCTTTGGCAGGCCACAGACCTCTATGATGATGACGAATTCTCCTCCATTCAAGCTGTATTGTTCTCTGGGCAGTTGGGAACCACGGGTTGGTGTGTGAGCAGGAGAGGGACCAGGATGAAGGGCAAGATTAAGGCTCTGATTCTCAGAGGCAAACCCTTAGCCACACTATGTTTCCACCTTTGAACATTCATTTTAATCTCATGTGCCTGTCTTCTCTTACCTTGGCATTCGTCACTGTTTCAATGGTTTACTAATTTCTTGATTATTAAGGCTAACAAGCCAGGCCTTTTTTGTTGCTGCCTTTGAGACGGGTTCTCACTTTGTTTCACTGGGCAGTCTCAGACTAAGGTGTTAAAAAAACCTTGCCTCTGCCTTCCAAACTGTTGTGGGACTACAACCCATCGGGCACTATACAGGGTAATCCTGGCTGTTCTGTATCATGTCTGACCAATGCAGCATCCTACAGGTTTTATCTAGTGAGAGGAGAGTGAGGGATTCTGGGATTGATTCGGAAAGTACTACAAACAGTGGCCATATCTGGACTTCTGCTCTGCAGGGGTCTCCTTCAGGACAGAGTCCAGTGACTGACTTCTTCCAGAGAACTTGGGACTAATAACATCTATAAAATAGGAAGGAACGTGGTGGGGTAGAAATGTAGCCTACTGATGGAGCTCTGAGCATGTGGGAAATACTGTGTATTTTCCTCTCAACACAATATTTATTAAAAACAAACAACATGGGATGAGAAAAACAAAGACCTGGGGCCTGGAGAGATGGCTCAGAGGTGAAGAGCACTGGCTGCTCTTGCAGAGGTCCTGAGTTCAATTCCCAGCAACCACATGTTGGCCCACATATCTGCTGTCCTCTTCTGGTGTGCAGAGCAGAAGGCCAGATATAGCCACTGTTGAAGGCCAAGGAGTACCTACAGCTCAGAAGGGAAAGGAATCTCATAGGTTTTCTGTACCTGGATAATAGGTTTTCCTCTAACCTAGTAAGCCAGATCAAGCTGGATTAAAAAGTAAAAAACTAGGTTTATTTGGTCAAAGCACTCCCGGGTGACCCTCCAGTCCCCAGAGATCGAGGTGGGGAAAAGGGGCAGGAGAAAAATCACATGGTCAATTTAAAGCAGGTGTTTATGTACCCTGTAGTTGAGGGATGATGTTTGTGTCCGTGTGTAGTACACTTTTGGGTGGGGTCTTGAGCAGCTAGCAGCTTGGGGAGGGGGAACTTGGTGGTTTTTCTGAGAGGACAGGGTTTGGAGAGGCAGGAATGGATCCCAGCTGGAGATTCCAGCTGAACAGTATCCTGGCAGTCAGAAGCCAAGTAATATCTATAGCTCTGAAGGGAAAGGTATCCCGGCACACCTGTGTGGCTTTTGTCGTAAAAGTAAACAAAGCAGGGAGCACCGTAGTGACATTTACCCGGTCGGAGGGGAAAGACAAATGGTTAGAGCAGGTAGAGGAGGACACAGCTGGAGAAGTGCAAGTGTCTTAGTGAGTAGAACTGCACAGGTGGTGGGATCTTGAAGAGCGTTGCAGGGCGTACGTCCATGCATGGGCAGCCCAAAGGGAGCAGAAGAGTCTTTCTTAAATGGTCAGAGATAAGAGGCTTAAGTCCCCTGAGGCTATGGAGAGAGAGTGGGTATTGAGCCTGGATGATATATTTGGTGGGGTTTGACAAGGTTGGGAAAGCTGTCACCCTACCCTGACAATAGGGGAACAAGAAGATTTGGGTCCCTAGAACTCCGTCAGGACTAAACAGGTGGCCCCAGTATCCAGAAAGGAAAGATAGATCTCCCTGATACTGTGATGTCTACCTGAGGCTCCCAGTGTGAGATGGCAGTGGTCAGGCCAAGGGAACCTGGGCCCCCTCAGTCATCCTTGGCCAGATCTAGGAGGTTGGTTGAAAAGTCATCTGGGCTTGATGTTCCCACGCCTCGAGGGACATGAGGGCAATCAACACCCCACTGGCCTTCTTGATGGCATCTTGGACATGGTCTGGATGGTTTATAAGGGATCACACAGGCCAGGGGCCCAGGGACCCTCCTTACTGCATTTGAAACAGGGACCTGGAGGTTCTCAGGCTTTGGGAGGTCAGGGAGCCTGGGCAGTTGCTATGGACAGTTGAAAGGCCTTCACTAGCATCAGGAATTTTTGTTTTGGGACTTTTTCATCTCTCCCATGGTACCTTAAAGGCACCACTAAGACTTCTGCCTGTGGAGTCAGGGGCCCTTTCTCTAGATGTTTAAGTTTGGCCCTAATATCAGGGAAACTCTGGGAGAAGAAGTAGGTCATAGGAGTTGTTTTCCATCTGGGGTCTCGGGATCCAGACTGGTATATTGTAAGAGGGCTTTTGTGAGGCAGTGTAAGAATTGAGATGGGTTATCGTGTTTGTCCTGAATGACCTCTTGGATTTTCTCATTATTTCCCTCTTTAAGGGTGGCCAGCCAGGAGGCAGGTTACAAACCAATCCCTAGCAAGGATGCCCCCTGGGGTATTGTAATTTCATTCAGGGTCCTGGTCAGGGACTGTGTCAGCCCTGACTATGTGGGCAGCCTGTCACTGAGAAGGGAAAAAGGGAAACCAGAGAAGCTGGAGAGTAAGAGAAGAGACTGTGGGTTGAGGCTTGTTACTGTGATTGAAAATAGTGGAAGAAACACCTGCTTTGGGCCTCATAGTTAGAGGAGTTGTTTTTCCTTAGATGGCTTATGTCATGTGGTCACTTTTATCAAGATGGGAGTGAGGTCACATGGCAGAGTCCATCATTTCCAACTCTAGCAGAGATGGTTGTCAGCCACGTGGCTACCTCCGTCCCAGTGCGGGGACAGCAGCCACAGTGGCAGCCAGCCACATGTTTCCTATACTTATGTATAGATTTTTAGCTATCAATCCTGGTGTTATGAGTTTTAAATTAACTCTTTTGTTACAGAGGTTACAGGATTTAAATCATACCCAATATGCTTACAAATCTTGAAATACAGCAATTTCACACAACAGTTTTACAAATCTTGAGATAAGATTTATACCTTATAAAAAGTTTTAGAGTTAAACCAAAACCACAGGAGTATGAGATGAGTAGCAATAGTCCCTATTGGAAATAGTTGGTCCCTTTATTTTGTTTTGCTCTCCTTTCTCTGTCACACAGCAGATGGCTCACCTGATATGGGACAGAGATTTTGGAAGAAACCTTTAAACAAGCATGCTTGGGTCTAGAGGAGGGGGAGCCATACTCTAACTCTAGAGCCAGATTTTAATTGAAGTGGGACAACATAAAACAACAGTCTAATGCCACTCATACCTAAAAAGACACTGAATCCCCACAAAACTGAATCCAGTGAGCTGAGAACAAAGAAGGCTTAGAGAGGAAGTTTTTGAGTCCTGGCTATAGACGGAGGATGGGGCAGGAGGGAGCTGGGAAAAGCACCAGCTAGCGAGGAGTGTGCACAGGGTGTGTGCAGGGTGTGTGCACGCTGCAGCTGGCCTACACCTTTGCTTTCTCCCCCTCCTGCTGGGTCTCCCTCTTCGTTCCCACTTTGCAACGAACTTAGAGATACATCTCTGGTAACTTAAAAGACAGGACATTTACACAGTGTGTGTGTGTGTGTGTGTGTGTGTGTGTGTGTGTGTGTGTGTGTG